>PVHY01029350.1:0-14369 GCA_004024945.1 Uropsilus gracilis | reverse complement strand
AGAAAGAAAGAAAGAAAGAAAGAAAGAAAGAAAGAAAGAAAGAAAGAAAGAAAGAAAGAAAGAAAGAAAGAAAGAAAGAAAGAAAGAAAGAAAGAAAGAAAGGCAAAAGGCTATGTATGTGGAAATGGGTGGGGAAGAATTTCTGCTACTTTTCTTTATAAGCACAATTTAAAAAACATCCCCTCTGGGTTTTCTAGTGATGGTAGAAAATGCTCAGGAAAAAACTGCCCAACAAGCCTGTTTCGAGTGACTGTGTCCTGATTCAGCCTAGGAGGCCTGCCCACGCGAAGGTAAAATGAGAGCCTTGTGTACCAGAGGCAATCTGCACCTGTCTTCCCTGTGAGGCTCCCAAGTCTGGCTCCAGAGGCCTGGCGGCACCTTGCACCATCCCCTCCGGATCCTTGGGGCTCACCTCGCCATTGAGAACTGCCGGTTCCTGGCTCCTGTCTGCGGTGGGGTGCACCATGGGGAGGGCGGTGGGCTTTATTGCGATGAGCTGCACAGACCCAGAAGACGTGTCAAAAGGATCGGCCGCCGTCTTGCCAGAGTTGTCAAACAGAACTGCTCCATCCTCTTCATCACTCACTGGCACTAAAGCACGACATAAACAAGTCAGTTTCACGGTGTGAGCCAGCCGCTGCGCCATCACGGGGAGTTATGTAAAGCTCACAGCCTAAGGCTATCACTCAGAATGACCTCAGGAGCAACCACCTCTGAGTCTGTGCCAAGGACTCCCCCCTGTTCATGGAGTTCTTTTATTAGATTTAGGGTCTCTACTACTCATGCCTTTACTGTGTTGTCAGGGGGGAGGGAAGAGCTGGTAAGGTCTGAATTTAAACAGTAAAAACTGTTCTCTCAAATTTGTGATAAAATGCATCAGGGGATTAAAATGCAAATTTTTCCTCTGCTTTCTCTATGAGTGGAAAATGGGGAAAATACAAGTGGCTAAATCTGGCAACTATTCTTAAAAACCTGACCATCCACAGAATAACAGCATTCAGCTCAGCCTCTCCCATCGAAGCTGCCAATTCTTGCACAGTGTTCAGGTAACAAATCTTTCCTGGTCAACTAGTCACAGTAATTGCTGCTGATATTATTTTTTCTTTTCCTCTCTAAAGGCTGCTTCTCCAACGATTTGGGTTTGGTTTACTTTCATTTGTCTTGAACAAAGGAAAGCTAAGAAATAACCACCAGACAAACAGAAAGCTACAAACAACTCTCCTAATTAAACTGAGTGATTTCCACCTACGCCCGTTAAATGAATTCTCTCTGACAGATAATTCTGCTGTTTGTTGAAAGACACCTGTCTGCCTTGTGCGTTCATAAACTGACAGAAGTTCCAGGGCCAGGGGTGTCTTGCTGATTTACTTCTTAAAGCATATTCTCATTAAATAGCTGTAAGAAAGACAATTCATTGAGCATGACTCGGCAAGAGATAAATTAAGTCTGTTCAAACAACTAAACCAGTATGAAATTTAGGAGCAAAATAAACGTTATATAAAATATGAGAGTACCAGAAGTGTATTCATCTTTCGTCCTGTCTGCTCAAGAGATTGGGAGGCTATTTAAATTATTGAGAAACACACAGCTTGTATCATTCTGTCATTTATAGCCACAGAAGATTTGTCAAATTAAGTCAAGTGAATTGTTTTACAGCGTGGCTAAAAGATCCCAGAACCTAACAATGGATTATAATTTAAAGAGTGTTTTTTTGTTTTTGTTTTTTGGTTCTGTGGATTTATTTGCTATTTAGCGGGCCACCAAACAAACTATGAAAGAAGAAAATTCCTACATATGTGATGAGTCTGATATATGGTGCACAATATCAATTTATTTATTTGCACTTTTTAGAAGAGAGTTTTTGCCAGACAACCCTTGTTTGACCACTGCTTATTCCTGGACAACTCCTATGGAAGCCATCGTGGTGGCCAGCCTCCCAGAGGGTGTCCAATAATTCTCCCTTTCTGAGAGTCTCCACCACAGTGACAGAACAGGACAATCTGGGTAATCAACAGGGAATTGCAGAAATGACACTCACTTCCAAGACCAAGTTTTTAAAAAATTGTGGTTTCCACTTGGCTCTCTCTTTGGTGACTTACTCTAAGGAAAGCCACCTGCCATGTTATGAGGACACTCAAGCATGGAGAGGTCTGTGTGACAAGAAAGTGAGACTCTTGCCCACAGCTACGTGAGTCAGGAGTGGTTCAGGAGGCCCAGTGCAGTCTCCTGATGATTACAGCAATGTCAGTGCAGGCTAGCATCTTGACTGCAACCTCAGGAGATACTCTGAGCAGAACCATCCATCTGGGAGACTCCTGAGTTCCTGTCCCACGGACATTATGTGAGATAACAAATGAAGACTGCCAATTCTGGTTTGAGGTTTTGAGGTAATTTATCGTAAGTTGTAACTAACACACCTCCTTGACAATGTCCCTTCTCCAAGCTTCTTATCTCTTTTTTATTTATTTTAAATAATTTATATATATATATATATATTTCACATCACTGTGAAATATATAAGTCACAATGATGTGAAATATCATTGTGGGGGTCACCCACCACCTCCCCTCCCTGGCCACTCCAGCTGGTCCCCTCCCCCAGTTGTGTACTTTCATTTGGTTGCCCATATATTAGTGAAACCATTTGGTTTCTATCTTTTCCCGTCTGACTTGTTTCTGCCAATATGATTTCTTCTAGGTACATCCATGTTACCAAAAAAAAAAATCATGAAATTTCATTTTTAATTAATGTGTAATATTCCATTGTGTCTATATCCCACATCTTTTTCATCCAGTCATCTGTCTTGGGGCATTTGGGTTGTTCCCAGGTTCTTGCAATTATAAATAGTGCTGCAGTAAACATCCGAGCACAGGTGTCCCTTTGTACCCACATTGAGGTCTCCTTTGGGTAGATTCCCAGAAGAGCGATTGCTGGGCAAAATGGTAGTTCCATTTTCATTAGTTTGAGGGTCCTCAGCACTGCTTTCCATAGTGGCTGGACCAGTTTACATTCCCACCAGAAGAGTAAGAGTGTTCCTTTCTCTCCACAACCATGCCAGCACTTGTTGTTGTCTGTTTTTTGGATGTGGGCCATTTTTAACTGGGGTAAGGTGATGTCTCTTTGTGGTTTTGATTTGCATTTCCCTTACTGCTAATGACATTGAACAGTTTTTCATGTGCCTGTTGGCCATTTGAACTGCCTCTTTGGAGAAGTGTCTTTTTAGATCTTCTCCCCATTTTTTAACTGGGTTTTTTGGCTTTGTTTTTGTTAAGTTGTGTGAGTTCTTTGTGTATCTTTGTTATCAGACCCTTATCACTTGTACAGAGGGCAAAAATTTTTCGGTTGGGATTCTTTTTTGTTTTTTTCTGTTGTCCCTTTTACTGTACAGAGCTTTTTAGTTTGATGAAGTCCCAGCTGTTCATATTTTCCTTCATTTTTTTACCATCTATAGATGTGGCCAAAATGAATTTCAAGCTTCTTATCTCTTATCCCTTTCCCCTAAAATATATATTCTACCAGCAGCCAGAATGAATTGTCTTCACAGAAGGTGACCAGTTCACAGTATTCCTCTGATCAGAAACCTCTGAAGTTACCCTCTCTCCCAGAATAAAGCAAGCTTTCACCAAGGCCAAGAGGATTCTTTATGTTCTAGATTCTTTAACCTAAGTGCCTGACTGAGTCCACCTCCTGTCCCTCCACTCATCCACTCTGTTCCAGCTACACCGTCCTTGATCACATCACATGCGTACAACTTCAGTGATTAGCTGTTGAGTAGAATATCTATCTACTCAAGATATTTTTTTCCCAGATTTTTATGTGCTAAGTTCCTTCATATTTTTCAAGTTGCAGCTCAAAAAACACTTCCCTCATCCATCTATCTAAAACAGCATCATCCTGTTATATTTTCTTCATAGCATAGATCACAATCAATTTGTTGAATACATTTACTATACTGTACCCATACCTTATCTTTACATAATCTGTTTACATAATCTGTTTGCAATGAGGGGATGCTTGTAGATCAGCCTTGTTGTTCAAAGTATAATCTGTTAAATGAATACAGTTTAATCTGTCCAGTGAATACAGTTCAGCTGCTAGCACTTAAACCTCATTTTTACCCATCATTTAAAGCCTGATCCTGTTCCTTTTAATTGCCTCATATGCAATTAGTTTTCAATGGGATTTTTCAAATAAATGAACAAATAAAGGATTAAAATTTCCTGACTTCAGAAAGAAGATGCTGTTAGTACCTGCAGGCCAGGTAAACGTTACACTATCCCTAAGTGGTTCAAAGGGAAGAGATGGCACTTAGTGTTATAGGGTGATACCCCCCTCTCCTATCCCACAGAAAGCGTTAAGGGAAGGGGTAGCATAACCAAAAGACAGGAAATTGTATGGACTTTTTATCCTCAATCTCGAAAATGTTATATTGATATTTGTACAATAATTCTTCTAGGTTCATTAAGGAGAAAATTAGTTTGTTGTTCCCATTCAATAAAGACTATGTGGGGGGAAAATTAACAGACAATACATTAAATATTAATACACTGAAATGTTGTGTGAGTGTACAGCAGGTTCATGGGAATATTAATGTGTAATTTAGTCCGTAAAGAAAAAAGTATGGAAGAAACACTAAGGAAAAGGGCCATGCATCACTGAGGACGTGTCCTAGTATGGTCATGACATCATAGGGGACGCCAATGAACAATGCGCTGGTCTTGTTACCTTGTAAGTGCTCTGTTGATTTTAATGTCCATAAATCAGGCTGGAAAGGGAGATTTCCTTTCTTCATGTGTGAACTGGCATGGTGAGAATGCTCCCATTTGAGACAGAAAATGCTCTTAAGCAAAACATGCTCTTTCTGGAATTATCATTAAAGGACAAAGAAAAGTAATCTATAAAGGCCGGGCATGGTGGTGCATGCCTGTAAGCGGCAGCCTAGGAAGCCACGGCCAGGGCCAGGTATCGTGGTTCAAGTCCCACCGGGGGCATGTAGCAAGACCTAGTTCCAAAAAACTATAGCTGGGCATGGTGGCAAGTGCCTGTAATCCCAGATACCTAGGAAGCTGAGGCTGGGGATTGCTTGCGTCTGTGGTACCCTGGGCAATGTGAGCCTGTGGTTCCACGGGCAAAAATAGCGAGACCTAGTCTCAAAAAAAAAAAAAAAAAAAGTAATCTATAACTAGAATCACTGTTCTCTGTAATCTATAACTAGAATCACTGTGGCTTATCAAGTAATCTATAACTAGATAGTAGTTATAGTAGATGTATAGTAATCTATAACTAGAATCACTGTGGCTTATCAAGTCATAAGCAAGCCTTCACCTCATCAGGGAAAAAAAGTATAAAAGCCTAACCTGTTTTTAAACTAGTATCTCAACAAATCCTCAAGGACCCCGACTAAGGATGTAGTAATACATCCTTACATCCTAACTCTCTCATTCCTATCCTCTGGTCCCTATTGCCCATGACTACTAGGAAGCAAGGTCTGATCCTATTCTGGGTCCTGGCAGAGAAATTCTTAGTGACTCAAAGGAAGGTGAATGCTTTGGGGTTCATAGAAATTTTGCTCCTTAATCACTAACAATACAAATCCATGTACAGTGTTCTCATCTTGAACTTACATTTAACTCTTTCCTGGAAAAGACTCTGAGGTGATTGGTTTTGCTTCAGAAGTTTAAGTGTCTCTGGCTGAGGAAATGCCAAATCCTTTTAAAACTAGCTCTCTAACACATCTGTCTTTCCTACTTTTATTTAAACTCCCCTTGAAACACACCCTTGAACTGTCTTGCAGCGATGGTAACCAATGCCACCACTGAGCCACAAGGCCCCATGTGGGTCACGTTGCTTATTGGGTGGTGTCTTTTCCTCTTAAACTTTTTCTTTTCATAACAGTGGAAAATTAGGAGTTACAGATGCAACCAAGCTGGTGGGAAACCAGAAGAGTTTTAGAATGATAGCCTGGTGCATTAATGTTAATTAATTAGTCTTAGTAATACTAACCTTTAGCATGGACACCAAACCACAGGGCAGCATCTGAATATTTCATTCCAAGAGAATAATCTCTTCTCAAAGGCCACATTCATACACTAAAGTACTTTCGAAAGAAGACAATGTGATGAAACCTTTTTGTTTTCTCCATAATTCCACTGAATGTTATTTTATTTATTTACTTATTTATTTAGAGACTAGGTCTCACTATTTTTTGCTCATGGAACTACAGGCTCACGTTGCCCGGGGTACCACGTACTCAAGCAGTCCCCAGCCTCAGCTTCCCAGGTAGCTAGGATTACAGGTGCACACCACCATGCCCAGCTATTTTTGGGACTAGGTTTCACTGTGGTACCCCAGGTGGGACTCAAACTGCGATCCCCAGAGCCCACTGCAACTTCATAAGCTGTCATTTACACGCACGTGCCACCGTGCCCAGCTTTATTGAATGTTATTTTCTTCCTTCTTTCCTTCCTTGGTTCACCTTCTAATCTGCTAAAATACTCTTGAGGTTGTTGTTTTTTATAAATGAACTCTAACCTAGTATTATGATAAAATGGAATCCTTTAAGGAAAAGGACAAGTGTAGGTCTTACTGAATAGTCATCCTAGACATCTGAATTTTACACTAAGCAAATTGGTCCTATTAGGTCGATTTGAAATTTCCAAAAGGAAACCCTACTGAATAGAAACCCATAGCAAAACAGAAATGATCAACCATGAAAATTAACTGGATTTACTTTGGGCAAAAATAAAATGCAAGGGAGTGCTCTGAAATCCAGAGAAAAGATGGCATTTTAATAAAGAAAAACAAATAAAATCCTCAACCTGGTACAGTAATTGCATTTTATTCATGCACCCAGCTGTTGTTATTCCTCAACCTGATATTTAAATACTCAAAATGACCTAAACATAATAAGAAGGCAGGCAGAGAAGTTGGAAAAATAAGACTGGGAAGGTCAGCAGGAACATTTAGAGCAGCTCAGTCTCATCAGCAGGGGTGGGGGAGTGAGAGGCCTGGGATGCTCAGTCCCTCCTCTATAGATTAAATACAGGGGAGGGCAAAGACATCATGTTGAGAATGTGTGCTTTCTGACAGAGGGATCTGCATGCTGTGCCTTTTAAGCAACAAAAAAGGCCACACGATTATATGTACATTGATCTTGTTTTATAAAATAAAACAAAGTCTTACAATAAAAAACCCCAATGGTAGTGTCTCTTTTATATGCATAGGAAAGGGTCTAAGGAAGACAGGCACTGAGTCAGTCAAGGACGTTGGAGCCCTGGGGTGGTAATGGGCCCCTGGGGAGCCAGATTTTGGCTTGACTTTGTAAATTTCTAGGAAATTTATAAAGGGAGGAGCGCCAGAGGGAGGAGGACTTAGTGACAACAACAGAAAGATAAGGTGACAGGAAGAGTTGTGAGATTGTGGGAAAAGATTTTTTCCTAGAAAGGAGATAGTCTCACAATTTTATAGATTTTCATAAAGCGAAGTGAAGGAGTAGCTTATGGTAGAAGACAATGGGAGAGAAAATGCAGAGGGGAAGCTGAGAGGAGGCTCTGAACTGGGACGGTGACCTGTGACCTGTGGTGCAGAGTCCACTGGGTCTCCTAGTTCCCTCTGCCCACCTTGTTTAGCAGCGCACTGGTGCAGAAGGAGAAGGAAGTTGCTAAGTTTGGGTGCCCCTTTACAAGTCAGAGTCCTCTGGCTTTTATGTTTGCTTGGCAGAGAGCACAGGTAGGATTCTGGGGGGATGGGGGTGGGGTCCCAGGCAAAGCAGACATGCCAGGAAAATCTCACATGTCAACCTTGATTCTGGGAAGAAAAACACAATCCAGTCATAGAGCATGGGGGATTCAGGAGAAGAAAAATATTCGAGTCAAATCTGTATGTCAGGTTAAATAAGTGTATTATATAATGGCTGGAAATGGGAACTGGGACCACATTTTCCCTGCAGAAGATAAAGCATGTGTCATTCTTTTCTTTCTTTCCTTCCTTTTTGGGTCAGAAAAATGAAATAAGGCAGCTCTCCTGACTATCTGTGACTATGTAGGTGCCCCTTTTTTTCTCCGTTTCCTAGCAAACCCTCATTTAAAATGAAAAAAAGAAAAGGAAAAGGAAACAAGGAAGTGACATTTAAAAACAAAGGAATATTCTGCCATTAGCTTCAAGGGTGAGTCACACCTCATCAAAATCCAGGCTGTGGTTTTTCATGGGACATATCTGTAGATCTCCACCTATAACCCTCTAAAAGTGAATTTTCCTGATCTGAGAGACAGCATCAGGTAATTGAGCCTGGGTTCCAGTTAGCCAGCATCATACCCACAGAAGGTCGGAGTGGTCAGAACAAAGGTGGGGTCAGGAAATGGGGACTGGGTGACAGTGTCCAGATCTGCCAGCTATGCATGGGACCACAGCATAGAAAGACCCAATGAGTTAAAATAAACCTCAACCCCCATGCTTTATAGGGAATAAAAAATCTGTGGGAGAGACTGAACAGTTACATTTTCCTGGAGAATAAAGGCAGAAGCATAAGCTGATTTTGATGATAGACTTATCTCTGTGTTATTTTTATTGGGAGAGGTGGATTTGCAATAACTGAACCCTGAAATTTGCCAGGGGAGGGTCCGAGTAAAGAAATGAAGGGCATCTCCTAGACAGGTAGCCTTTCAGAGATCTGCTACCCTAATGGGCAGACATCACCCAGATTCACCCAGCAATTTGAAACATCTCTGGGCAAATCTTAGCCCATCCTGCAGAGGGTTTTTCAAAGGCACTGCACAATTCCCTAACAGCAGGGGGTGGGGGCACAGAGAAAGGTGCCAAGGAGTAATTCAGAGAAGTCTGTTAAAGTGATACTCTGGAGAGAGGAAGTGAAAGATTCCTGGCCTTTGTGGGGCACAACAGAAGGAACTGCTGGGGGTGAGCACTCACTGGGGTGTGGCTATGTGCATTGGCATGGGTGGGATGGGCTGGGGTGGTCCTGGGCAGGGCAGACTTCTCACCATTTCTCTTTCGTGCTTCCTCCTTTGTCACTTTCTGCGGTGCCATGACACTCTGGGGCGAGCGCTTCCCTGTGCTGGGCTTCCCTGATTCGTTGCTGATGACAGAGCCATTCTCACTGGGCGACCTGCTGGAGGTAACCATAACAACAGGAGATGGTAAGTTTCAACTGGAGCAGCCGCCTCTCAAGGTTATTTAATGTACAGCTTGTGTCAGAGGCTTTCATTCTGGTTTTTAGCTACAAAGAAGAAATACAGGAACAGGAAGGAAGAAAACTGCCAGCTGCACTGGCAAGGTGTTACAGCATAACAGAAAACCCCACTGGATATCATGGGTAGAACAGCTGGCTATTTTGAAGTGCATTTACCAGTGCTGAGTGCTGCAGAGAAGTTCAGTGAGCATAGCCTTCAGTTCCCAGGCTTAGTCATTAACACCCAGTGGCTATGGAAACAGTGGCAATACAGGGGTTCATGTACCAGACTCTCTTTTATATAAACAAAGCACTTTGGATAGTGTGGCACTCTCAGGCATCTTCAGGGACATGCCTAAAACATAGTTCTCTTTGGTTCTTCTCTTTCCAGAAGATACTTTGACTATTAAAGATTAAGTCACTCTACCACTGAGTTCTTCATTCTCCCTCTCCCTCTCTCTCTCTCCTTTTCTCTTTCTCTCAAACCCACACACATTCTATAACTACACTAACTGGTAACTGCTTCCATGTGAAACTACCAATGTGAGCTATTCATTCATTCAGGAAATATTTCATGTGTACCTTCTAAATGGCAGCATTATGCCAGATATAATCATAAAGCGATATTAAGACACAATCCACATTCTCCAACAGTGCCTCCTCAGGGCATCCTGAGCTAATCCTCCATCCTCATCCATTCCACCAGGGGCAAGATGGGGAAGCCAGAAACAGAAGTGTGTTGGGTTTGCTTTTGGGTCTGGTGCCTTAAGATCTCCCCAAATTATCAGAGATTCCCAGTTAGATGAACTCACACAAAGGTGAGTTTTCTCCCGTAATGCTGGTAATGACATAGCCAGCCTTCTGCTAAATTATATTTTTAGGGAAAAACCTATGCAGAAAATGTGGAAATCATTCAGCAATATAGAGACTGTTTTCTTTATTTGTCTTGTATTTCTGTATTTGTTTCATACCCTTAGTAAAAATGTGGGGGTAAATAACTGAATTTGATAAGCAAGAATAGCTTGTTCAAAAAAATTTTAAGAAATGTTTACAGACTTGAAACCACTCCATTAGAATGGTGGAAAGGAATTATTCTTTCTGGCATCGTTAATAGTCTAATGTTAGTAAGTCTATCTATTTCTTTTTAGTGTTCTCTAAATAGGTGAAAATTGTTAACATGCCTTTTTGTATCTGGTAAACATTAAATGGAAATAATTTCATAGATAGTACTACTTGCCAGTCAACTTAGATAAATCCTCGATGGCTTCTCTGTATGTTCCAACTCCCTGCGCTGGGGTAAACAATCATGGTAATTGCTCCAACTTGTTCACACTTACCTGTAATCAGGTTTTGGGTTGTCCCATCCCATACGGATGCTACACCGTCTGACCATGTGTCCAACAGATTAACAAGTAGCAACCTGATAAGTGCTTACACTTTGGGATTTACTTTCTTGGTGCCCTCAGAAACCCTGTGACAATCTTGTGAGAAAGTCTGGGTCGGCCTGCTGAAAGACGAGACCACCCCAGACAAGGCTGTCATCAACAAGTCAGTACAGCTGAGGTCAGTCACCTCTAACTCAGCCTAGAAGAACCACCCAGCTGAACTCAGCCCAACAAACTGCTGACCCATGAAAAACCACAAACTAAATAAATGATCGCTATTTATGCTAAGATGGGTTCGTTTTGGAGCCATAGATACCTCATTCACATACGCCCTCAACCACCTGCCCTGAAATCCAACCTGCTGTTTCTCTGTCCCTTTCCTTGTACCAAAGTATCTGGGAAAACACACATAATCTTGTGGCTTGACTTCAACACAACAGTTGTGTACTTGATACAGACAATCCTTCCTTGGCTTGTTGGAATCCTTCCTTGGCTTGCTTTGTTCTCTCTGGTCTTTCTTCTTGATGCCTTTCAGATGCCTCACTGATTCTTCTTCATCTTCTAGTTCTTTAATCATTACACTGCTCCACTGGTCAGTTTTGGTGCTCATCTCTGTTTACTCTCCTGTAGGGTTATCCTATCCACTCTCGTAGCTTTAAACCTACATCGACAGCTCCCAGATTTATGTTTGACCTTGAGCCTCTCTCCTGAGTTCCTGACTCATATAGTTAACTGGGATCTCAAAATCACCACTTATATGTATAATGGCCATCTCACATTTAATATGCTCTCACCCAAAAGAATTTGAGGTCCCCTACAAATTTTCTCCCCATTCCACCCTATGAGAAATTCATCTGTAGCTTCAACTCTTACAACAATGTGTCAACAAATCTCAGGTTTTTCTTCAAAATCTCTCTCCAAAGCAGTCACTTCTCACATATCCATGTCTACCCCACAACTTCTCATTGGGACCACCATGACAGCATCTTCATGCATCCCCCACTTCCACTCTGCTTCTCTACAGTCTATTTTCCACACCATAATCAGAGGGAGTCTTTAAGTACACAAGTCAAATCATGTCACTGTTATTCTCAAAAGCCCCCAATGACTTCAGACTTCTATTCACAATAAAATTCCAAGTTCTGACTTTGGTCTATTGAGCCTGAATGAACAATTTCAGGCAAGATTTCTGATGCATCTGCCACCACCTCCTACTAGTTGACGCTGGCCTCCTTGGCCTTCTTGCTCTTCTGTAAGCATGTGAAGACGTTCCCACCTCTGGGATTTGTACATCCTGTTCTGTCTGCTTGAAACATTCTTTCCCCCAGACAGCCTCAAGGTTCATGCGTCACTTCAATCAGATCATTCTCAAATGTCACTTTATCACAGGGGCATCACGTCCCCCTCTATCTTACCATACTTTAACTTTCTTCTTCATATTATCACTACCTAAACTAGGACTTATTCATCTCTCTATTTTTTAACCCACAAGACTGTAAGACTGTAAGCCTTATGAGAGGGGATCTTTTTCTGCAGGACCAGCACCTGGAAATCAGTAAATACTCAGGAATATGTATGAGGAAGGGAGAAGAGGAGACTTTTCCAGTCTCTACTATGGTCTCAAGGGAAGAAGGGGGTCGGCAAAGGAGCTGGTTTAGCTGGCCAGTGGGGCATCTGCTTCCATAAGGTCATTATCTCATTAGAAGGCTTCTGCAAAGTCTTTACAATTTGTGTCTTGGCCTAATATCTGTCATTATCATCTGCATTGCCACAAGAATAGTCTTTCTAAGTACAGGCTGCATATCACTGTCTTCCTCAAGAACTTTTTCTTGCTTCCCACTGCCTGGAGAATCAAGGTCAAACTCTTCAGCCTGGCCATTATGACCCTCCACAGTTTTAATCTATCTTCTGGATCCTTCACTACATCCTAGTCACTGTGAAGGAAATACCAGTAACACTCACAATTAAATGAACACAGCTTTACCCGAGTCTTTCAACTACACGCCTTTATCTCTTTCCACGACTGACACTACACTCAGCTTTCAAGACTCAGTTAACAGCTGCCCTGCTTCACAATATGCTCCCTCCCCAGGAAGCAGGTCTTCCCCCTCTCTTCCACAGGCCTTTGTCCAGGCTCCCCCAGCAGCACCCACACGTCATGTCTGATACCCCCACTATTTACATCTCTGTCTCTCCATCATGAGATCCTTGGGTTCAGAGGCCCAACTCAAATCTTTCTATATGCTCCCAAAGCCCAGCAAAATGCTCAAAAATGGCTTGTGAACTAAAATCATAAGCTCTCTTGAGAAATTGCCAGGTAAAAAAACAACTATACCAAATCAAAGTACTGCTTTTAAGATAGACGAGTGTGACATCAATGTCAAATTTATCCTAATAAACCTGAGAGCTGGATCTCTGCTCTTGGGATGGGCCTGTACTCTAAAACCTTACCAAGAGAGGCTTACTTAGAAGGAAGGATTATGACTCCCGTAGCGTCCCTTAGTCTCCTCTCCAAATATTCAAAATGAGCATGAAGAGGAATTTTTAAAGGGAGCAGAGGGCTTCAGCTGCCTTCGTCATCATGTCCTCTCTTGCTGACACAGAGGGACAGAAGTTGGCCTGAGCCTACCTCTTTCTGGTTTCCGTAGACTTGGCTGTTTTGATGGTGCTTCCATCATGGGCGACGTCCCTTTCCTGCGAGGCAGGTGCATCTCGAGTAGGGAGAGGGAGCACCACTGTTTCCTGAGTCACGGGGATGACCTCCTCATCCGCCCCTTGCTGGCCCAGGTGCTGCTTGGCATAATCGAAACCTTGCACAGGCTGCAAAGAGAGACCACAGGGTTGCTCACTGGCAAAGACAGACTCCAATGGTGACTGTGAGAGAAGTTAGGAAGAAAAAATGCATGGGATGGGACCATACTTTGCTTTGTCAAGACAAAAATTAATGCAAATCTCAATCACAATTTCTCCCTACAAAATCAGAATCCATGGTAATTGCAACAAGCTACAGAACATCTATAGACAAGATTTATTCAGAAAATTAAGTAATTTTAACAAGCTGTAAATATGTATGTGAGAGTAAACTTCTTTTAAGGATTTTAGACCACTAACTTTGAGTCACTGGCTTGGGCTAAATAGAAACTCTCTTGATGTGGTACATAGGTCCTGAGTCCTGTCCTGCCTAGGAATATTCTGTCATACCTACTCTCAACTAGTTTTATGTGTAGGAAGAGGTGTGTGACTTTGCCAAGTCACTTGAACTTGAACCCTTAACTTTCTCAACTGAGAAATGGAGGTAGGTAACTATAACTGCTTTATCTCCACCACCTTTGTGTAAGAAAGGGGATCATGGACTTAGACACTGCCCCCATGTGTGAGGCAGGACTATCTTTGATGAAACGGAATTTATGGAATCACTCCTTAATACTGGTCTCTCCCTCAGACAAGCTGGCTCTCCTGTAACACACTGCTGGGAAATCAGCAAGGCTTTATTGTATGAAGTTTCACATCCCAAGTCAATAGGCCAGCTGTGACCAAAACCCAATGGACATCAATCATTAGAGGTAATATAAAACCAAGAAGCATATTTAGACATTTCTTAGGAGTGTCTCTATTATGTTTTATAACCCAAAGCAGTACAATTCTGTTGATTTCCAGACCTACTCCAGACAACTTCCAAAATCATCTCCCTTAGAAACATACCAGGAAGAAATAAAGGAAAAAAGAGAAGGAAGGAAGGAAGGAAGGAAGGAAGGAAGGAAGGAAGGAAGGAAGGGAGGGAGGAAGGAAGGAAGGAAGGG
>PVHY01029349.1:0-14361 GCA_004024945.1 Uropsilus gracilis | reverse complement strand
AAAGGAAAACGGACAGGGGCACGGAGGATTCCCCCAGAGACTGTCAGGAGAACTTACAGGAGAGGCACGCGGGTAGTGAGGAGGTGCTGAGGGAATGTGGAGATGTGTCACGGGCTCAGGAAGAGCTAAGGAAAAAGCAGAAAATGGGTGGTTTTCATTGGATGCAGAGAGAGGTACAGGATCCCTTTGCCCCGAGGGGTCAACGGGGTGTCAGGGGAGTGCGGGGCGGAGGGCGGGGCCAGAGGGGCTTACACGACATCCCCTATCTTTAATGCCTTTGGCTTCCGTTGCGATTTCTCTCATGAGAATATTGCTGACCCTGCTTTCCCTGGCAGGCATTTGCCAGGCTCTGTGCTTTAACCTCATGCTGATACTTTGCTTTAGTGTCACTCTTGTTACCAGCAGGCTTCTGCCCCAGCCAGAGTGCTCTGTCAGTAGGGGATATTTCACCCATGTGCATGGAAGAGATGTTCATGCTACATTGCAAAATAATAACAAAAAAGGGCGGTTTTCAGAACCGCATATACAGCATCTGCCCATTTTTGTAAAAATCTATTTTGTATAATGTGTGAGAACAGTTACCTGATGGTTACGTATCTCCATGTTCTCATCTATTGGCTGCCCATCCCCTTCTCTTCCTGTTGGTGCCGATGTTCGTAGACACTGCTGTCCCTTCTCCCCAATACTCTACTCTCCCGTGGTTCCCACATCAGTGATTATTTTTCCTATGCTCACTCATGCCCACCTTTTCCTAAAGGATATAGATTATTTTACAATAAAAGTAATTAAGGTCAGAACACGATATACAGTAAACTAATTGTTTAGTATGTTTCTGGCGTTGAAGACACTTAAAATTCCTATTGCCAGAACAAACAATAATAAGTAAAACTCACCTTACCTCTGGGACTCAATAGCTAGAGAAGTCAACCTGACAATCACAACAGATTCATTGCCATGAAATGGGAGTAATACTTATTTCACAGCGTCACTGAGTGAATCAGCTGAGGTACCCAATATGTGAGCTGTGATATGACTAGGTTCCCACCAGACAGTCAGTTCCCAAACCACTTCCAGGAAGTAGCAGGTACCTGGATGGAATTAGCCTCTTGAAAAAGGACTGAGCTGGGGAGTAGGGGGGTGTGTGACTTACTTTGCAGCTGAGAGGTAAATGTCATTCTCTTTTGTGTACTGCCATGTCTTCTGAACACTGTGTCCCTTTTCCTTGATCCTGTATCCATTGCCCAGTGAACTGGAGCCCTTAAACCCTATCAGTTTCCCTGGAGCCAATGTGCACTCACCCTTGACCTTTACAGAAGTGTAGATAAAAGCTATCTGAGCACAGTTAGCCAGGTATCTGTGAGTATCCTCCTAGTGCAATATGGTATTCTGTCACTCAGGCTTTTAAAAAATTTTAGCAAAGTAATCATGCGTATTTTGTTGGTTCATGTGTCTTTGTATGTGTAAATATCCTTGACAAATTCAGATATGTTAGTTTACCCCAGGAAAACATTCTGTACAATACACGCTACATTGTTCTTATGACTGTCTACAGACTCTTTTTCCTAGGTTGAATTCTCTTTTAGGAAATTCTTATCAGGGTCCACTTTAGCAGTTCATCAGAATCATCAACACATTTGAGTTTTAGATCCTTATTGGTGAACAGGTGGTGCATGAAACAGCTGCATCAGCACGACCTGAGAGCTAATTAGAGATACAGAATCTCAGGTCCTGCCTCAGACCTACTGATTGCAATTTAATAAGATCCCCAGGTGATTCCTATACACATAGAAATTTGAGGAGCACTGACTTAGAGGGAGACTTTTCCGGGGTCTCAACCCCACCTTTACATAAAACATGTGCCACAAAGGATAAATACATCAACGAGATACATATCTTAGATTATTGAATAGACCCATATTTGTCAAACTGTAGTGGTCCCTCGCTCCCATGCTTCAGTAGGTCTTGAAATCAATTCAGTGATCAATACTTGCAACTTTTCACAAAATGGTACAGAATAGAATCAAACAATACCAAATCAAATATCAAACTGCACTGCAGGTAGTGAGGGTGATTATTCTGTGACAGTTATGTTTCACAAATTTGTATTTCAGTACTGTTTGTATGCGGGCATGTGTGCATATGGACCATGAGTTTTGATGGGGAAAAAAAGACCTGGTTGTTGGCTGTGGTTTTATAAAACTGAGAACCACTGCACTGAACTTCCCATCTCATACTTGTATCCCTACTGTACTGTCCTGTTCAGCATAGTACTTCACAGATAGTTGGTACTTAATAAAAGTGTAAATATAATGGTAAGCCACAAGTTTTTTTCCTGCTTTAACCCCTGCCTACATAAATAGCTTTAGAAAAACTCCATCAATTATCTAGCAGGTACTTCCATTCTAAAAGGATCAGGGGATCATGGGCTTAACAGATTGGATAGGGCCTGCTGTAATTCACAACCAAGAGGGGCCACTAGTAAAAAAAATATACTCAACAGCACCAAGGAGAGCTCCTGGGTTGGAAAGAGTGGAACTTCTCAACCCCAGGAAGGCAGGCTCTGCAAAGTTACACTAAACAAAGGTGGAATCTGTGTGATAAAGGAATTCATTGGAGGGATCTGCATATGTTACAGGAGCACAGCCTCATACAACAGAAGCAGGCCTCTGCCAGGGGTAGGGATCTGTCTGGCAATGGTAGTGAGTGAGCACAAACCTGCAGATAATCTTTCTTCCCTTAACCTTAGGGAATCAAGGCTGTGGATCTTAGAGACAACATATATCACACTGGTTTTATACTTGGAATCCATGTGGTATCTAGTTTTGAGAGGTATACCCAAAGCAAGAAAAGCATATCCAGTAGGTCCAGGATATAAGTCCAGGATACAAGTTTCTTTGAGCCTCCTGCCTCATGACACAACAGATCATGACACAACAGATCCAATTATACTGTTTTCCTACTAGACACAGAGAGAGTCTATGAACTTGTATAAGCTCTGGTAGTAGAAATTATAATAATACACACCACTAAGGTTTTAGAGGAAAACCATGCCCTCTTCACACCTACTGTGCATTTGAGAAGCTGCTTCTAGCTTGGTAATAGTCCCTGGTAAAGACAGAACACCTGGTCTTGAGTTATTGATTTTATGTACAAATGAAACCCCCCATTATAAACTTGTTTCTACTCTGTCCAACTTGTTTCTACTCTGTGAGTACGTGTTACCTATCATTATTTGCAAATGAAATTAAAACACTGCCTGAATGAGTTAAGAAGGCACAAATAAACTACAGGATACCTACTCCTGCTATTTCATTGTATCTCAGCAAATGTACATGAACACATGGGAATTCCTCAGGGCTAGTTTTAAAAAGAGGTATAAAACAGTGGTCTAGTTCATGGATGAATCTTCTTGATATGTTGATAGAAGGTGCAGTGTATGGCTGCTGTATTATCTCCCAACTTAAGAATAACTCAGAAAAAGAGTGGGAAAGAGACATGTTACCAGTTGGTAGAATTTTGTGCAGTTTATATGCTTTTCCTTTGTCTATAACCCATCATGGCTGTAGGTATGGATCTACTCTGGCTCACATGCAATGATTAAAAAGTTTTCTTCATACACTCTCATCTTTGAAGTCACTGAGTTGTTCTTCCCTTTAGTCCATTTTACTTTCATAGCTTTCCCTATAATTTTTAAACTTCTCTATTGCTCTCTTTGAATCCTGCATCTCCGTTACTTTCTTATTTAAAGATAAAGATGAGAAATGTAGAGGCCCTGCTACTTCTGTGAAGAAAGCTTTCTGACTTGTTGTTGTGGGGAAGGGTGTCCTGTGTTTGGGGCTACAGCATTATGGAATGGAATTTCCATGTCACTGAGCTTGGAGGTGGGGAGGAACATTCTTGATTGAAAGAACCCAGGCTCCTTGTTTTAAGAAAATTTTTATAGGTTTTCTTGAAAAGCTGTTTTCTTCATATGCTTCTTCTCTCTGGGACCATCTCCAAAAGTTTTCAATGATTGCCACTGGATTTTCAAGTATGAATTTCTTTAATTTCACTGCTCAGTGGGGCTCCTCATCCTACCATGCCAAAAATCAACCCTCCATTATTTCTTTTATTCTAATAAAATTCTATTAATTTTCTATTCATTTACCAAACTGTGTAATTTGAAGCATACAGCTGTATACCTCAACACATGCACATGCCTCACCAGGTCTTCACGAAAGTTCCAGTGCCAAAATTCTATCACTTTACCCCTTGTTTTCCTTTCTCCCTCCCTCCCTCCCTCCCTCCCTCCCTCCCACCTACTCTCTGGTAATTAGCATTTTTCAATCTGAAGTTTTCACAGTTTTGTTATATTTTGCCATCTTATTTTGCACTCTTACATATCCCATTTAATTTCTTTGGTTGTTTATATTTCACAAATGAGTGAAATCATTCAACAATTACCTTTAATTATCTGACTTATTTCATTTGTACATTCACCTCAAGCTTCATTCATGTTGTCCCAAAAGGCACTAATTATTTCATCGTTTTTAGTAGTGGAGTAGTAGTCCATTGAGTAGGTATACCACAATTTCTTTATCCATCTGTCCAATGGGCCTTTAGGTTGATTTCATGTTCTAGCTATTGTGAATAATATTACTATGAATATAAGAGTGCACAAATCTTTTCATATTATCAGGATAAGTATCTAGATGTGGCATTGCTGGGTCATCTGTATTTCCATTTTTAGTTCCCCTCACCAAGAGACCTGACACATAAAAGGTCTTATTGATTCTCTTGTGAAAAATCTTCACAACCAACCACAGATACAGATGAAATCACTAGAGAATCTTTACTCCTTTCTGCCAGCACAATACTGACCTCTGCAGTGGCCCTGACTTTCTTCATTCTGTTCTTCTATTCCCTTCATGTTTTCTTGAGGTCTTTTTCTTCTCAGACAGGCCATGTCTTGAAAGTCTATGTTTGGGTTCATTATTCTTTTCTTTTTTGTTTATTTGTTAACTTAGGATTTTAATTGTGTACAGAAACAGTGACATGAGAATGAGAAGTTCTAAGGTTTATACATTATATCTAGGTGAAAGAATTTCAGGTCTGCTTGTAGTATGGCATCTTCCAAATTAACAAAGAGGCCTAGTGTAGATTTTCCTAAAGAAGAAAGCCAATTCACAACATTTAGTTAAGACTTCTTTGTCATTTTTCTACAAAAATGTTGGTTTACTTTATGGGATTTCCAATATTTACCTGTAACTAATTAAAACAGGCATAGTATGGCATATTCTTCTTATTTCCAGATGAGTTCTTCACATTTCCTAGCTTTTAAAAGCTTCTCCTTTCACATTTTTTACCACCATTTTACCAGTCACACAGTTTCTCTCCAATGACTTGGAAAAATATGGTAGTTTATTGTGGATAATAAGTAGAAGCAGTTAACCCCAGGAAACTAGGTGGATATGGCAGCTTCTAATTTTTTTTTGAACCTCTAGCCAAAAGGAGTCCAACAAGGCCATAAAAATCAATAATATCTAGTCTTGCACAAAAAAGAGGTCAATTTTGGAGATAATAATAGTTGTCTGACCCATTGAATCAAACTTTGCATCTTGGATTTAGTTTGAAATACATTTCCTGACACCAACTTGTATATGGCTTGCAATAACGTCAGAAATGCGAGAATTATTCTCCAAGTTGGGTCTTTGGCTCCTCCACCTATTAAGTTGACCATTGTGAACAGTGTAGAGTGAAAGCTCATTAACCTCCACAGATGTTTTGGAAGGTGGGTCCTTTCCTCAGGGTTATATAGATTTTCAAGGTGAGTAGACTCAGGCTGGTTGTCCCCATGGGCCTCTGAATTACCTTGAACATGCTGACAGTGATATCTTCAGCATGGTGCTGGATTTAGTTTTTCTTTGCATAATCCAAGGAATTGTAAATTATGACAAAGCTAGTTCTCTTATCACCTCCAAAATGGATTCTGAATCCAAATACAAAGATGACATTGGGGTGGTCTTCTACATTTTAGCTAGTTTTTCCAAACTTCTGTCTTAGCTACTGTTGCTTTCCCAGACTGATAGATATCATTAATAGTTTGTTCCTGCTGAAGTAGTTGGTTGGTCATGACCTTTCTGATCTGGATAGTCACTGTATCTTTCATGATGTCAATGGATCTTCAGGCAGCTTGGGAGGAAAATAAACCCCTTTCTGTTTAGCTTTTTAAGGAGTTTCTATATTGTTTTCCATAAAGGTTGCATTAATTTACATCCCCACTAATAGCAGGTAGTGTTCCTTTTGCTCCACATTCTTACCAACATTTGTTGTTTCTGGTCTTTTTATTGGTATAGGCCAGTCTCATATACTTAAGTAGATTTCTCATTGTAGTTTTGATTTGCATTTCCCTTAAAGTAAGTATTGTTGAACATTTTTTGTGTGTCAGCAGGTGATCTGTATACAGCCAAATGCATGAAAATGAACTACATCATTAATTCCATACACAAAGTTAATTCAAAAAAGATTGAAAGCTTGGGGATAAGACCTGAAATCATAAAACACAGAGAAGGAAACACAGACAATATACTCCTGGGCATCAACCTCAGAGATGTATTTGGGAATTCAACTCCTATGACAAAGGAAACAAAAGTGAAAATTAACAAGTAGGACCACATCAAACTTTAAAATGCTTTTGAACAGTGGACAAAAGCATCACAAAACCCAAAAGGAAATCAATAGATTTAGAGTAGATATCTGCATACCATACTTCTGACAAGGGATTCATTTCTAACACATATAAAGGACTCATACAAGTCAACATCAGAAAACAAACAAGAGGCACAAAATCTAGATACTTCATTATTTCTTTTTAATGTTTATTCCTCATTCTCTCTCCTCTTCTGGAAAGTTGATTATATGTACATTAGACCTCCCCCCATGTCTCCTTAGTCACTCACAATCTTTTCTGCATATTCTATCTTTTTGTTTCTCTGTTCCTCAGTCTAGATATTTTTTTGCAATATATTTCACTTTTTCCCTCAATTTTGTGTACATGACTATCATATATATTACTGATTTCTTAGGCTGTATTTTTCATTTGTCAATTTCACTCCCATTATTTTCTTATGGCTTCTGATTTAATATTCTATCTTTTCATTTCACAAATATATTTATAACAGTTTTCACAATATGCTTAATAATTCTAATATCTGTTTTTTTTTTATTGATTTCTATCATTTTTACTGTTAGATTTTCTTCAACTCTTTTTTATTCTTTTTGTCTATCAATACATTTTGAATGAAAAAGCATAGAGATAAATTTTAGGCTCTGAATGATATCTCTTCCTATATAACCAATTTGCATATCCTACTGATAGGCAGTTAACACTCTTTTTTCAAGTAGGGATTAATTTTATTTGAAGTTGTTTTTTTTATCTTCACCTCCAGTCCTGGAGCATACCCTTACATGATCCCAGCTGAAATCTGAAGATGTTTATCTGTATCTTCATCTTTTGGAAACTGCAATCCAATTTTTGTGTCCCAGCCTCTCGTGGTTGCTAAAAGTTCTATTCATTTCTCAGTCTAATAGCTTCATCTTTCCTATCAGCAAATGTCTCAAGGCAAAATGTTGTATCAAATGCAGTATTCAACTCGGTGGGCTTCTCTTCTCTTCAAGATCTTGGTCACACCAGGTATGGTGGTGAGAGTACTTTTGGGTATCCAAGGATGTAAGGAAAAATATATAATCAATTAAAAAAAAACAAAAAAGAAAAACAAAAAAAGATTTTGGTCACTCCATATTAAATGCCTCATTATCTTTCCAATATCTTTAGACAGATCATTTATTTGTTTTTTGGTCCAGATTTTCTTGTAGTTGTTGATGAAAGGGTTTGCTCTGAACAATCCACCCTTGCTGAAAGCCTAACTTTTCTTTTCCTTCTAGTCATTGAAAATGTCTTCCAAAGTCAGTGTCCTCTGGTGATCATTTAAATGAAAACTGAAAGTCTGAGCATTCTGTCCAACTTCTGAACTGTTGGTACACATAATGCCTCTTCAAATCTTGTCATCAATTTTACAAGTTTGTTCTTTCCAAGTCCTTGAGAATGCAACCCTCATTCTTGCCATTTATCATGAACTTGGCTATTTCTCTTTCTCTACCAAGTAGACAGTGAGAATTGTCATCTAAATTGCTTCCCATTAGGCGGACTGCCCTTTGCCACTGTCCTTTATGTCCACCCCTGAGTGTTGTTGCTATAAACAGTATCCTGCTACTTCCAGTGGGCTCCAGTATGCCATATTTGTCCTTTTATAAACTAGACCCACACTTTTGCTGCTGTATTCTTGCATTACAGGTAATGTTCGATAAAGCCACAAGTGTGTGGTGATAAAGAGGTGGCCAAGCAGTGGAAGGTATCTTGAGACTCAAGACTTCTTATGTGTACAGTTTTCTTAAACCTTCTAGTTATGCTTAGGTTTAGTCTGCTAGATATAATTCAAATCTCAAAATGGAATGTTGCTATGACATTTACTATTATGATTTGATGTGTCAAATAGTTCCTAATTCATAATGATTAGTTCATCATGTCTTACTCTCTTTATCATTTCATTTCCATAAGTTTCTCCAGTATGATAAATGACTATAATGTAGATTTGGCTCTCTAGATATTGAAAACAGTTTAGAGTCTTTAGCTAATAATTCCCAGGAGGTACTGGCTTTTTCCCCTTTCCTTAATGTACAATCACCCTGAAAAGTATCTACAAGTTCCACTGGGAAAAGTGTGATGGGAGAATCACAGTCTAGGCCAGTGATTGCAGGTCACAGCCTTAGAACGACCATATCCTTCCCTTAAGAAATTAAGAAAGCCCACCAACAGCAACTTGAATTATGTTTTCCAGTAACCCTTGCCTATGTGAAGAGGACCATATTCCGAAGAGTCTCATTAGCAGTTAGTGACACAGTAAGAAACAAGTTGGGATTGAAGTTTCCTGACCACAATGTGACCACTGATATACGGAGGATAAGGAGAACCCTTTGATTGATCTATATTGGTCTGACTTCCCAGGATACAAAATAGTAAAGAAAGGCATAGAGTGAATCCAATGGGAAGATGAGGAGATAACTAGCAATTAAATGAGAATCAAATAAATACTCATTGGTAATTGTGCCAGCACTGAGATTGGGTATCCTTATTCAGCTTTATTTGCAATATTAGAAGGACATAAAAGACATATTGCTCTGGGTGGGCTGATTCTGGAAAGATTGTGGTTTTCTTGAACTGTCCTGAAATAAGAAATGCATCTGACCTGTGATAAAGGTAGGAAACATACTAAAGATGTTGTTTTATAAGAAGGGTATGAGGAGTTTTAGGTGATTCGTACCATCTTGTCAATATTGTTTATTGATAACAGCAAATCTGATTATTTACAGGTGGTCTTAGTGAACCTCTCCACCAAGAGCTTTGCTGTTGAGCCTAGCTACAGGGCAAGAATAAGCTTACAAAATCAGCAACATATGAGGATCCTGAGTTGAGTTCCTACTTGGTCTGTGAATCTGAGATGTTTTGTGCACACAGCAGTAATTTTCATGAAAGAAATGCATATTTCCACGGTTCCTATACAGAAGGAGGAAAGTTGGAACTCACCCTGCACTTCTCCAGACTACTTGGTATCAGACAGCTTTTAGTTATGATGTGTATCTTTAATGCTGTTGCTATATTGCATTACCCTCCCCACACACACGCGCACACTAAACTGTAGATTTGCAGGTATTGCCATGAATCTTCTCTAACAATTAAAATGTTCAGTTGCTGTAGGCATCATGGTATCTGGAAGAAAAACCATACTATGTGCATGTTAATAGTATACCATACAGATGTCCTCCACCTGTCTTTGTTTATAGACATAATTTGTTCTAGAGACAACTTTGGGTTCTTTTCAGTAGATATAATAATTGCTACCATTATTGATTCTCAGTCCCAAAATGTATTTTATACCTGAGAAAGGATTTCACACGGATGACTATCAGGCAAATGAAAAAAATGTTCGTCACTTATCATCAGGAAAATGCAAATCAAAAACCATAATGACATAGTATCTTGCCCCAGTAAGACTGGCCTACATTCAAAAGAAGAGAAAAAAAAAGAACAGAAAAAAAATGTTGAGGGTATGAATAAAAAGGACCCCTCATATACTGTTGGTAGGAGTATGAACTGGTCTAGCTCCTCTGAAAAGCAGTACAGAGTTTTCTTAATATATTAAAAATAGATCTACTAAATGATCTAGCAATTCTACTCCTAGGCACCTACCCAAAGAATGCAAGTTTCTAATTAAAAGGGATATAAGCATTCTTATGTTCATTTTAGCACTATTTACAATAGCTAAAGACAGAGCAGTGGATTAAGAAGATGGTGGATATGCACAATAAAGGAGGTATATATATATATATATATATATATATACCTCCATTGTATGTGCATATATATATATATATATATATATGCACACACAATGGAATAATACCTATACAATTGGATGAACCTTTCTTGTTGTACAGAACATAGATGGAACTGTAGTGTATTATACTATTATACTAAGTGAAATAAATCAGGAGAAAGACAAATACTGGTTGATGTGAAATACAGAGAAAAAAAACTTCTATGTGGAATACAGAGAAAAAACTGACAAAATTAAGACAAAACAAATCCTAGAACTATGGCTACATACTTGAGACTACTAGAAGGGCAGAAAAAGTGGGAATGGGAAAAAAGGTCGAGGGAGAGGGGCCAATCATCTGTGGTAGGAGACTACAGGTACTTTAATGGAGGACATGACGTGGTGAAATACATCTGAGAAGGTGTAAACATGTTCTCCACGTAATACACAGTATTTTAAACTGAATGAAGAAGGAAGGGAGGGAGTGAAAAAAGTAAAAGAAGGAGGGAGGGAGGGAAGAAGGAAGTAAAACAGACTTCATCTCTGCTCCTCCTCCAGAGTAAGCACAGCAACTGTTTTCTGTGTTAAATCTAACTGGGATCATAGCGAATATATGTCAGTGACCATTAGTCTTTAGTATGAATCAGAATCACCTAGAAAGTTTGTTTAAAATGGAGATTCCTGTCAGATAAATCCAGTCTACCGATAATTATGTAGAATAAGAATGATCTGGGACAACAAATTCTAACTCAGATATTATTTTTACAAATATATAAAGATCTTATTTTTAATAGACATTGTGGTAGGCATTAGAAGATCAAGATGGGAAGAACAAGTTGTACTTTGAGAGGTAAAGTCCAATTAGTATTTCTCAATTTAAAAAAATCACTTGAGCTTACCATTAGAAATGTCCATAAAACTCATGGTGTACACATACACACACACACACACACATAATACATATGAAACACAAATTGCACAAAACAATATTTACCATACCTACCTAAATATGCTGATATTTTCTATTTGGCTTTAACCAATTCTATTCTATGCTAATTCATTGATAAAAATTGCAGGTCTTAACTCATTGAGTTTGCTTTAAGTACTAATAATAAAGGGGTATGGGACTAAACTTTATTGGGCAGGTCTATTTAATAATCTGTGACATGCCTCTTCTGTAGCAAGTGATTTATCTTTTTAGGCATATATTTCATGCGAATGTGGGGAGTCTAAGGAGAACTCCCTTATAATTTGATGCTTCTGAAACTTTAATGTACACAGGAATCTCCTATAGATTATATTAAGTTGAAGATTCTGTTTCAGAAGGTCTGGGATGGGGAGCTGACATTCTGTATTTCTATCTGGTAACACCATGGCCACTATTTGGGTAGCAATGTTCTAAAAGTCAAACTTGTAAAGTGGGCCCCAGCAGGTGTTTTCTAGGAAAAAATTTCCTCCAAAAAAAGAGGAACCAAATGGACAAGGACAATGACAGATGAGAACCAGTGTGTGCTGCTCAGTTTTTATGCAAGAATCCCATATCTGAATCTGGTGAAGTAATTAGACTGTATGCGAAAACACACTGACAGCAACAACACCTGGCTAAAATATCTGACATCCACCAAAGGATGAAGCATCACTGAGAAGTTTCTCATTTAGGTAAGAATAATATAAAGTGAGGACATGATTTTGATCTACACTTCTACAGATGTTGCAGGGTGGGCAGATTTTAGCTCACTGGGGTCTCCAGGAAAATCATTCCAGCTTTGTCACTTGAAGGACTCTGGCCATCAGCCACAGGGGGGCCGAACTGACTGCAGTACTCTTAAGAAGTGGCACATATCCAACAGATATGGCAGTAAACACTGGAATGGCACCCAATCTTGACTTCCTGAGCTTATTCCTGGGCACCAGTAAGGTGTACCTCAACCCTCTTTTAAGTTTCTGATGGGGTCCTGGTTCTCTTAATGTAGGGGGGAAAGAAGAAGCCTGATCAACACAGCTAATAATGCTCAGTACAAATGAGGCAAGTAATGCCCTCATTTCATGAGGACAAAACTGTTTTTTATAGGAATGAATCTACAAAATGGCATATAACCACCAAGTTGATTCCACAACTATGTGCCCCAGAGGTAATGTGAACTAAGTTCATTTTAAGATCTAACAAAATTTGTCTCCATCTTTCATAAAACTCACTTGTTTTTGAAAGTGTTTTTTTTTCTTTCATACTTTATTTATTTATGAGAAAAGCAATCTGTATTAATTTGGAAAAAAATAAAGAGATAAGAAGGAAAACAAAGAAATTAATCACTCACAGTCTCATAACTCAGAAAACCACTGACAACCTTTCAGTGAACAGAATTTTCCATTTGCCCTGTGCGTAGGCATGCTATGTAAAACTGTTTTTACAAAAATGGACTGATCCTGTATATTACAAACTGTTTTATTTTTCCAAGAATCATAACTTTTAGTTATGCACCTGGGTGAAAACCCTATTGCTAAGACAGAACCCTCTAGCTGGGGTGAAAGTCTAGTGATGATAAGAGGTATGCCTAAAGCAAAGGACTACCATAAGATTTGAAGCACAGGGCCTGGCCAATGCCAACCAGGGGTGCTACAGGAAAGGAATGTCTTCAAAACCCCTTTGTGGGGCCCTATAGCCACCCCTTAATTCCCTTGGGCCCCTTGGGTAGAAGGGGTCCTGTAAACTTTTTTGCATCCACATGAACCCCCCCAATTTCTGTCTGGCTTTTTTTACCTCATCCTCCACTTTAGCCATCTGGTCAAGTTCTTTTATCATCTCCTCATTGCTCAAATGCATGTTGTGTATGGCCTCCTTATGTTCCTTCAGGCACTGAGCTAAGCCCTTGTTGGTTTTTCTTTTGGCTTTCCTGGGGATATCACCCTCGGCCGGGCGCTTTCCTAGGGCCCTTGGTTCACTGGCTGGCTTTCCTTCCTTTGGATTTTCCTCACTCTCCAGGTCATCCTCACTCTCTGGACTTCCCTCTTCCTCTTGTTTTCCCTCAGTCTCAGGCTTTCCTTCTTTTGGCTCCTCACTCTGAAGCTTTCCCTTATTCTCTAGTTTTGCCTCAGCGTCTGTCTTTCCCTCATTTTCTAACTTTTCCTTGCCTTCCAGAGTACAAGCTACTTCCAGCCTTTCCGCTTCCTGGGGCTGCTCTTCATTTTCCATCTTTCCTTGGCTCTCAGGCTTGCCTTCATTTTCAGTGCAGAGTTTTTCCATGTTGCGATTTCTCCTCCTTTTCCGGTCCTGGGGGATGGGAGATGGGGTTGGAAGGGGAGGGGACAAGAGGAAACAAGGGAGACTGAGGGCTTTGGGGATGGAAAGCAGGTCAATAGCAATCTCACCTCTCCCCTGTCAAGGCTCCCCTCACCTGGCCTGGCCAACAAGGGTGCATTCTTCCCACCCCAGACCCCACCAGTCCTCCCATACACATGAGCCAACTCTTTCCAGGTGGGCCTTGCACCTTCTGTACCTTCACTCTGCATGGTGGGGTGTGTGTGGGGGGGGATTTTGTGGTGGGGGGATGTGCAGAGGAGTCCTCCAATTCCATACTCTCTCCTCCCCCATTTCTGACCAGCGGCCCCACCCCCTGCACTGACCTGCAGGGTATCTGGACAGGTTGCTAGTCCTTTCTAGGCTCACGCGATGCTGGCAACAGACACGCAGACCTACAGGACACAGGAGGCAGGAGCTGTGCACTCAGAGGGCTGGGGACCCTTCTTCCCTTGGCTGAACCCCAGCCCTCTGCAGCAGCCACTTCCCTCCCCTGATTCTCGCCCCCCCCCACCCCCCAGCATCCCAGCCGCCATTACTTCTCAGGCCTCTGGAGACAAACCAGACTGCTTTCAGAACCACTGGGTTCCCTGAGTCCCCTCCTCTGCAGGCAACCCGCCCCACCTCCACCCCTTCTCCTGGCGGTCAGCCTTG
>PVHY01029348.1:0-14374 GCA_004024945.1 Uropsilus gracilis | reverse complement strand
TTTTTTTTTTTTTTTTTTTTTTTTTTTTTTTTTTTTTTTTTTTTTTTTTTTTTTTTTTTTTTTTTTTTTTTTTTTTTTTTTTTTTTTTTTTTTTTTTTTTTTTTTTTTTTTTTTTTTTTTTTTTTTTTTTTTTTTTTTTTTTTTTTTTTTTTTTTTTTTTTTTTTTTTTTGAGAGGTAGGTCTTGCTGTGTTGCCCGGGGTAGTCCCGATCCCATAGACTCAAGAGATTCTCAGCCTCAGCCTCCCAGGTAGCTGGGATTACAGGCACCAGCCATGTTACCCAATTGCTTTTTCGAGATCAGGTCTCGCTATGTTGCCCAGGGTAGTCTTGAACCCGTGAACTCAAGCGATCCCGGGATCTTGCCTCCCAGTGCTTGGACTACAGGTCCACGCCACCATGCCTGACTGGAATGCTGGGCATTTGAATTTCCTTGTGAGAAACTTTCTTGTCTAGGATCAGGATGTCTTTTTTTCATTTTAAATTTTTTTCATGTGTTTCTTAGCATTAATACCACAGGTCTAGGAGTGGGTGGGTTTGTTTGTTTTTGAGACTAGGTTTCCCTATTTTTGCCCATGGAATCCTGGACTCACGTTGCCCGGGGTACCACAGTCTCAAGCAGTCCCCAGCCTCAGCGTCCCAGGTAGCTGGGATGACAGGTGCATGTCACCACACCCAGCTATTTTTTGGGACTAGGTCTCACTACATGCCCCCAGTGGGACTCAAACCACAATCCCTGACCCTGGCTGCAGTTTCCTAGGCTGCCGCTGACAGGCATGAGCCACCATGCCCAGCCTCACAGGTCTAGGTTTTATCTTTCATGTAAGTATTTTTTTTCATGAGCTCTTTAATTCCATTTTAATCTTACTGGTAGATGGCTACATTTAGGTGAGGCTTATAGGATTTCTGTTTGTTTTAATGCTTAGTGCCTTTCTAACCTGCACCTCACTTGTTCTGACTTAACAGTAGTGCTCGTGCAGCCAAAGCAGTAAGTACAGGAATTCTGGAGGCTAGCATCTTGTTTAGATTCTGCTGATATTTCTCCTATTGGCCAGATGCCAGTGTTTATTTGATCTTCAGTTTCAAGGCTGTCTCCAACTGTATTTCAAGGTCTTATCAATTAGGGATAATGTTGAGTTTTACCAGATGGCTTTTCAGCCTTTGTGGAGATAATAGAATAAGCCTCATGGCATTGTTTCCCAGTGAAACTACTCTTTGCATTCTTGCTGATGATGTATTCCTACCCATATTCTAGATTATTTGTGAATGTCTTAGGGCTTTTATATCAAATTATCAGAAGTAGGATCAGCTTGTCACTTTCTCATATGTGATTTCTGGGCTTTGATCCCAAATAAGTGTTTGACAAATGTGACCGTAAAGTCCAGGAAAGCTAATTCCTTCAGACAGTGTACATATTTCCCCTTGGTCACTAGAGTCTCTGGATTGAGCCAGTAGTGGCAGCAGGTGCTATTGTGGTTACTACCGGACAACTTACGATCTTTCGCTTCTGTCCTTTGCTCCAGGTTCTGTGCAAGTTGTGCCCGTCTGGCTGAAATGAGGCAAAAAGAAATCCCCAGGGTCCTGGAGCAGCTTGAGGACTTGGATGGCCGGGTTCTCTACAGTTCAGCCACCAAGAATGGCATCCAGTACCGAGTGGGTGACGGCGTGTATCTCCCACCTGAGGCCTTCACATTCAAGTGAGTGCCCCCCTTTGTCCATGTATGGATCCAGTAGTTCCAGGGCTGGCTTTGTGATGTCACCCACTTGAGAATACCTAAGCTGCTCCCAGAATTGTCATATCTGAGGCAATATCCAGTTGTCCAATGTAGAGTGATGGTAGTTCTGCTGCAGTGTGAAGCTGTAAGCATATCAAAGAAGTCAGAGAACCTATGGCCGTAAAGTGAATGCCAGGGTCAATTTTGGGCCTTACCCACGCTCACTTTTTCTGACTAGTCATGAGGATTTGGGTCTGAGACCTCTTACTTTCTCAGGACTTAGTGAGATGTGCTTGGCATCTGGCTTACGTGAAAAATAGAATGAATATGTCACAGGTATTTTCCACACTTGACCTGTCATTTAACGCTAAGAACTAATGCATGATTGGAATTACAACCAATATTTTCCAAACTTAGTTGTTTCTTGACTTCTAGTTCCATTTCCTAGAGTCCCATTTGGAACCCAGTTCCCAATCTCAGTTCAATCACTATGAATTAGAAAACATGAAGGGCCACTTCCTTCCAGCCTCAGTTATTGTGCCTTGTACTAACACCCGTTGTCATTCACACAGAGGAAGACTTCCTTTAGTGCTATTTACTTAGTGCTCCTGACAGTGGATGCGGCAGCATAGGTGATCAGGCTTCTTAGGAGCCCTCAGATGTGAGGGACACTGTGGGGAAACGCAATAACTGCTTCTTGAATGACAGTGGTCAGAGGATGCAGCCCTGCTCTTTAGGCAGTCAAGTCAGGCGACGGGCTTTTCCACAGTAGTTAGAGCAAATACAGCTTGACCTCACCATGGGTCTTGCCCCCATGCCTTCACTGGTGTCACCTCTACATGCGTGCCTTGGTTAAGAGAGCATTGATTCTCTCAATGCTCTCAAGCCCCAAACTGCAGAGGCTTAATTTACTTTTTGCCTGGACTAGTGACTGTCATGTTTGAAAAGCAGACTCACCTGTCACTTGGGGACTTGGAGTAACATATCTGCCACCATCTCAGAAATTGTGGGTCTCTGAGCTAGAGGAGGATTCACTGGAGACTCCAGACAGAAGCGCATGTGTATCACTTCTTTGTGCTCATGGAGCAGAACAAGTGCTGTGCCAGGAAATGCAGTCCTTTTTGAAGGCCAGGAGACAAGGAGCTGGAATATTTACACAGCATTATCAATTACTTGAATCATCAGTGCTCAGCTGGAAAAAATACTAGTTAGAAACTGAATGAGAAAGCGGGAAAGAGCGGGGAAAAGAAACTGAATAAGATGTAGTCTTCCTCAGTCTTTTTTCTGTATTCCAATTTCAATGTGTGCTGCACAAAAAACACATCTAAATTCTTTCCTAGCTTATAGTCTGTTTGAATTCAAATGGCATTGTTACTGATTGGTCAGCTGTGCTATTTTTTAGGTATAATGTCCAGTTATGAATAACGATTGCTTCTCTGTAGCATCAAGCTCTCTAGCCCTGTGAAGCGCCCACGAAAGGAGCCTGTGGATGAAGAGCTGTATCCAGAGCATTACCGGAAATACTCTGATTACATCAAAGGCAGCAACCTAGATGCCCCAGAGCCATATAGAATTGGCCGCATAAAAGAGATCTTTTGTGTCAAGAAGAGCAATGGTCGACCCAATGAGGCAGACATTAAGATCCGGCTTAATAAGTTCTACAGGTCAGTGAGGACTGTGCTCTTCCAGGAGACAACAGATTCTTCTGGAAAGTTCTGTCTGAAACAGGGTTGTAACATTGGTCATATGACCATAATTTAAGAGGTAGCTATTTCTCAAAGTGTTTCTTAATCTGGTAGGTACTGACAGTATTTCATAGTCCTTACTCTTAAACCTTCGTTTTAAAACTGCAGCGTATTCTTACCAAGAGAAGTCCTTGAGCAGAATTCCAGAGTGTTATTAAAGCAGGGGTGAAATGACACATCTCTGCTTGAAGACCTGGGCACCTCCTGAGTTCTGTTTATGACTACATTCTGCTCCCTCTTCTGTCTCTGTTCTTATTCCCCCTGTTCTTCCCAAGACCCCCTTCCTGTCTGAGGTTTCACTCCTTATCAAGGTCTTGCCTTTGCTCAGCCTTTTCCTGGCACCCTGGTAACTGTTGGTGTTTAGGAACTAACCTGAAATTAATCCTTTCAGATGATATAAAGTTGCTTGACTTCTTAGTCAAGAAGCAGAGAGCTTCTGAATTCTTTTTAATCAATTGTGATATTGGGGAAGAATTGAGGAATCTCGCTCTAGCTCTGCTTAATTAGGAGGTGGGCAGCTGTTGTCTTGATGCAGGGTGTGCATGTTTTGGCTGTGGTGGGGGGCATGAAGAACAAACTAGCCATTTGCTGGATTTATGGCAAAGAATCACACTTAGTTGTAGTACTCATTGCCAACTAAGGGGGCTAATAATCCAGTTGCCTTAATGGGGATGGGGAGACTCTTCTCTTTCGTTTTCTGAGCTCTCCTAGGAATGTCATACCATTGCAAAAGAGAATTTCTAACAAAGTTTCTTACACAGGCCAGAAAACACGCACAAATCCACCCCAGCGAGTTACCATGCGGATATCAATCTTCTTTACTGGAGTGATGAAGAGGCTGTGGTGGACTTTAAGGCTGTGCAGGGCCGCTGCACTGTGGAGTATGGGGAGGACCTGCCTGAGTGCCTACAGGACTTCTCTGCGGGTGGCCCAGACCGCTTCTACTTCCTCGAGGTGGTGCTTAAGTTGATCAGAGGGAGGGAGAGTCTTCTGGTCAAACTCACAGGACTTTTCCCACCAGAAAGAAGTTTAATTATCCAGAATACAAATTCGATATTCAAATTCTGAAACTTAACGCTTTTGACTTTTAAAGTCCAACTGTAGAAAATGTACCATTTTGAGTGTCCTAACTAAAATTTATTTGGTGACTCTTAGGCAGCCTCCTTTAGTCCAATGTTCATGTTTCACTGTGAGTTGGAGAAAGGGGTAACCCTTAGTCCTTTTAGTAGGGGCATCTATATCTAGGCCAGAGCCACACAGATGGCCCTGGTTATTGAGAAAGGAGCTAGGAGTCTATTAAGCTAGTCACTTTTGTGGGCTTGACTTTTCAGTGTTGGGTTATCTGAAAATGATACAGTCCAGCTTCCAGAAGATAGCCTCATCTGATAAGCAGTCAGGATGGCTGAGTGATCTAAGGTGCTATTTTCAGAAAGTAGTCTCTTGTGTGTTGCTTCTTTTAAATTTCCAGAATGATTGGTCTATATAGTAAAAATAGCAGGAATTTCAATGTGTACCCAATAAAAACAACTTTTTGTTTCCAGTATATTAAAATCAAAGTAGCTCCTGTTTGTGCCTCATTGCTTAGGGAAACACTAAAAGATTTTTATCAAGTTAGCTTCTTAAATTGTCTTTGTAGAGAGGAAGTTAGGATGGTTCTTTGTCTGACTATCATGGTTCTTTCCTTCTCAGGCCTATAATGCCAAGAGCAAAAACTTTGAAGATCCTCCAAACCATGCCCGTAGTCCTGGAAATAAAGGCAAAGGAAAGGGAAAAGGTATGTTCTTCCATAGGCTCCTTTTTAAGCTCATCTTCTGTGAATCAGGATACTTAATATCTTAGAGCAAAGAACAGCCTCTGGGTTATCTCACCACACTGTTAACTACTCAAAATGAGATCATCTTTGAATTACTAATGTTTGAAGAAAGCAAGTGAAGAGCTGAATTTGCTCTGTGGCCTTTCTCCCCCAGGAAAAGGCAGGGCGGCAAAGTCTCAGACGTGTGAGCCAAGTGAGCCAGAAACAGAAATAAAACTTCCTAAACTGCGTACCCTTGATGTGTTCTCTGGCTGTGGGGGCTTGTCTGAAGGATTCCACCAAGCAGGTAAACACCAGGTTTTCTGCACGGCTAGTAAAAACTGCATAAGGCAGATTCTGTCTGGAAGGCCTTTCTGACTGGTCACATTTCTGACTAGACTCATTCATGGGGTACCTTTGTCCTCGTATCCCCAGGCATCTCTGAAACACTGTGGGCCATTGAAATGTGGGACCCCGCAGCCCAAGCCTTCCGACTGAACAACCCTGGGTCCACGGTGTTCACAGAGGACTGCAACGTCCTGTTGAAGCTGGTCATGGCTGGGGAGACGACCAACTCCCATGGCCAGAAGCTGCCTCAGAAGGGAGATGTGGAGATGCTTTGTGGTGGGCCACCTTGCCAAGGTTTCAGTGGCATGAACCGCTTCAACTCACGTACCTACTCCAAGTTTAAAAACTCCCTGGTAGTCTCCTTCCTCAGGTAACCAGATTGGAAATGCCTGTGTTCAGTGCTACCCCAGTGTCTAGTCAGCCAGCCCTAGGACTGCACTGTGTGCGACAGGTATGAACAGTAACCAGCTTAGCTTTAGCTTTTCCACCTGCTAGTATGCACTTAGGTGAACCTTCAGGAAGTTTGGTGCACCTTCTGTTAGGGAGAAATGAGAGTTGGGAGGTGCGGCTTAACTACATCCAAATGTTGAGCATTTGGGAATGGCTTCTGATAGGTCTTTTTTCTGGGGGATGACTCCTTTCACCTCTCCCACCTCCTACAGCTACTGTGACTACTACCGGCCTCGCTACTTCCTCCTGGAGAATGTCAGGAACTTTGTCTCCTTCAAGCGCTCCATGGTCCTGAAACTCACTCTCCGTTGCCTGGTGCGCATGGGCTATCAGTGCACCTTCGGTGTGTTGCAGGTGTGCCTTCTGGGGAAGGGTAAAGGTGGGCAGACTGGGAGAAGGGAAGGTAGTCGGTTCCTGGCTTCCAAAATATCCTTAACTGAAAATGGGTTCAAAGAGACAAGATATGGGCTGGTGGGGGGAGATGCTGCTGTCCTGTGCCCACAGCTGTGAAACTCATGACATTTAGATCTGAGAAGCCTCCTTCTCACCTCTGCCTGAGGTGACCCAGGTATAAGGTATTTGCTGCATTGTGTCCTGCTTGTTCCCCTCAGTAGGTATGTCTAGGAAACTTTAGGTCAGATGTCCTTGGAGGGGCAGCAAAGTCTGATTGGCAGAATGATGCATGGCCCATACTGTTGCTCAGGGTAAAAAAACAAATTCTTTTCCTTTGGAAGAGTTTATGTGCTTACAGACTTATAAAGAGTGGCAGGTCACACTCCAGGTGGTGGGCAGGGGCAGGGGCGAGAATGGGTAAGGACTAGATCTTAACTTTCAGACAGCTACCCTCTGTAGACCTAGTCATCAAGTGGTATGACTGAAAATAAAACATCAAAGTGGGGAGGGAAGGCTGGCTGGAAAGTGAGCAAGTGTTAGGGCCCTGACTTTTCCAGTTCAGTTTCTGTGGTGTCCCCAGCTTGCTGGTCAAGCCTTATTGGCAGGAGTGTTTTCCCTTGTAAGCATACAAATGTGAGGCAGGTGGCTAGGCTCCTCATACCTTTTCTGCTCGCTCTTCTCCCTGAGTGTTAAGCTCTTGGCATCCTCTGTATTTGCTACAGAGCTGGTGGTATCATCAGAGGGGTTCACTCTGTTCTTTCATTTGGTCCTACCTCCTCTGATTAGGAGTAAACCTACTGGGCTAACTGGGGTTTCCAGGTAAGCTTTGTATCAGCTAGCCACTTATCCCTTAATGTGGGAGGTTAGAAGTGTCCTCTGACCACATGTCTTGCCTTCCTATGTGCAGGCTGGCCAGTATGGCGTGGCCCAGACGCGGAGGCGTGCCATCATACTGGCAGCTGCCCCTGGAGAGAAGCTCCCCCTGTTCCCGGAGCCACTGCATGTGTTCGCACCACGAGCCTGCCAGCTCAGCGTTGTGGTCGATGACAAGAAATTTGTTAGCAACATAACCAGGTAAGAGCCCCTGCTCACCAATTGTGACACAGTGCCTTGTGAACACCTCTGGGGGAGTTTGCTGTTGGTGAGTCTGTTAAGAGCCTGAGCTATAGAGAAAGTGTGAGAGGAATAGACAGTGCAGCATCTGACATATCAGGTGACATATCAGTTCTGACACCCAGAGCTATGCAGAGTGGAGACCAGAAACCAGGCTACATTGTCAGCAAAGGCTACACTATGCTGATGGAGTTTAAGAAGAATGATACCTGTGTAACCTCAGGTGGCCCTTTGACTTCTGAACCAGGTTGTCATCTCTGAAAAGGGCAATCTCAGCAAGCAAGGCTTCAGTGATAGTATGTGTCCACAAAGACATCTACTGTTTTCTATTGCAGGCTAAGTTCAGGTCCCTTCCGAACCATCACAGTTCGGGACACCATGTCTGACCTCCCTGAGATCCGAAATGGAGCTTCCTCGCTAGAGATCTTGTACAATGGGGAGCCCCAGTCCTGGTTCCAGAGGCAGCTCCGGGGCTCGCAGTACCAGCCCATCCTCAGGGACCACATCTGTAAGGTAACCAGTGGGTGGAACAGTCTCCAGTGACTGGCATAACTGAGCTAGCCACCTGACCAGAATGATGGACTTGAAAAAAATATTTTAAAATAGACTTGGATTCAACACCCTGCCAGCACTGGGTTGTGGAACAGAATTAGATCAGACTTTTTTTTAGCTATTCTCTGCCTGAGCTTAATCTATACCATCATTGTCACTGGCTCCCAGTCTTGCTTCTTCATTGCCCTTTGCTTTGCTTCTTTTTGCCATCCTATCCTCCTTTCCCTCAACAGCAATGTAGTGCATTAGTCAGAACTTCCTCTCCCAGAATATCCCCAGCATGGTGTGTGGCCACTGCTCCCACTTCTGGCAGCCTTCTCTTGCATCTTTTCTTTTCTTTTGTTTTAGACTAGGTCTCACTATTTTTGCCTGTGTAATCACAGGCTCATGTTGCCCGGGGTACCATGGACTCAAGCAATCCCCAGCCTCAGCTTCCCAAGTAGCTGGGATTACAGTGTGTACCACCATGCCCAGCTATTTTTTTTTTTTTGTTTGTTTGTTTTTTGTTTTGGAGCTAGGTCTTGCTATGTTGCCCCGGGCGGGACTCAAACCCGCAATCCCCAGTCCCAGCCATGCTCCATAGGCTGTCGCTTACAGGCACGTGCCACCATGCCCAGCTTTCTTGTGCCTGTTCTACAAGTTCTCCCAAACTTGCCATACCTGGCTGTTTGTGCCTACCCAGACAGGTGGCTCAGCTCAGAAGTCACTTTCCCAGAGAAGTCTTATTCACACTTGAACTAAGCTGCCCCCTGGAAACCCCTCTCCCCTCATCCTGCATCCCAACTCTAATTTTGTTTTTTTTGGGTTTATTTATGTAGTTGTTTATCCCCTTGGGTATGCCCCTCTCCCCCCCCACTGCCGTCCCCTCCATCCAATCACTCCTCTCTCTCATTGCTGTTTCTTTGACCATGTTTAGCCTTTTGATCTCTTCCTTTTCTGAAGCATTGTCCTTTTCCTGGGCAAGGATTTGCATTCTGGGGGGCCAATAGACCGTGCTGCTTAGATTTCTATTCTTGACTTTGTGACGTGCTTTCAGTCCAACTCCTTTGGAGCAGCCCTGATTTTGGCTCCCAGTCCTAGCGACAGTGTAGGTGTAGCTCTGTGATGTCCTTGGTATAGTTGGTCACACAGTCTGTTGTTTTCCTCCATGCTCTTCATGGAGGAAGATGGGTGTGTGCCCAGGAGATGGGTGTGTCCGGGCTTTTTTTGTTCTGTGGCCTCCATGTCTAAAGCTGGCTCATTAGTTTTTCTCTTGTTCCTGGTGTGGACTGGCTGGAGTGGGAATAGGACCAGAGGAGGGTATTGCCACCCACCGTCTATAACCCTTCCAACCCTTCCCCACATGCCTGCACCTGGGAAGGACTTGGGATCTGTGGAGGGGGCCCTCCTCAGTCTCCTCTGGGTAACTCCCCCCGCCCCAGGTTGTGCTTACCTAGGCAAGGACCTGTCTCCCAGGGCACCCCCAGCGTTGGCTGTGGCTGGGGAGGCATTGCAGCTGGGACCCCCTGCCTCACAGGGGGCCGGCGCATGTGCAGCCCCCAGGGAGGGGCCTGGTCTGCTGCCAAGTCGGGGCAGCTGACCTCCTTGGAGTGGCTCCCTTTGCCCTTGCCCCCGCCTAAGTTGTGCTTACCTAGACAGGGAACACTCCCCTGGGGTCCTCTCAGCATTGGGTGCTGCTGGGGAGGCAGTGCAGCATGTGCAGCTCCAGAGAGGGGCTTGATCTGCTGCCAGGTTGGGGCGGCTGGCCCCAGCTCTATTTTTGTGTGTGTGATGATTTGGGGGATTTCTTTTTATCCTTTAATGGGATACAGACATCTTAGGGGTTGCTGGTCACTATGGTGTTCCTAGAGAATGGTGCTACCCAGTCCCCGGAAGATTCTCAGATGCTCCTGGACAAGGTAACAGCTGGGACCTGCTGCTCTCTTCCAGGATATGAGTGCATTGGTGGCCGCCCGAATGCGGCACATCCCACTGGCCCCAGGCTCAGACTGGCGTGACCTGCCAAACATAGAGGTGCGTCTCTCTGATGGCACCATGGCCAGGAAGCTGCGGTACACCTACCACGACAAGAAAAATGGCTGCAGCAGCACTGGTGCTCTCCGTGGGGTCTGTTCCTGCGTGGAAGGTGGGATTTCTGCCTGTGCTCTTGTCCCCAAAGTGTAGCCCCCCCTTGGTTTCGGAGAAGGACTACTTCCTGAGGTTTCCCCAGGAGACACTGGGCCTGCCACTCATCCAGAGGCTTTAAGCAGACAGATGCCCCAAGCCTGGGTGTCTGCATTAAACAGCTGCTGAAAGCATTAAGTGGCAAAAGCTGGCAGCGGAATAGACACTGCTGTCAGCTGTTCTGTACCTGGGTGAACTCTGCACCTGGCACCTGGTCAGTACCCTACAGGCCTTGTTTTTTTTTTTTCCCTGAGACCAGGTCTTGCTATTTTGCCCAGGGAACCACAGGCTCACGTTGCCCACAGTACCACGGACTCAAGCCATCCCCAGCCTCAGCTTCCCAGGTAGCTGGGATTACAGGCGCGCACCACCACACCCAGCTATTTTTTGAGACTAGGTCTCAGTATGTTGCCCTAGGCGGGTCTCAAATCCACGGACTCAAAGCAATTTCTAGTCCCAGCCTTGCTCTGTAGGCTGCAATTAAAGGCATGTGCCACCATGCCCAGCCAGGTCTCCTCCTTATTCTGTAACCTCAGCCTCATTGCAGCTCTTTCTTCCAGCGGGGAAAGCCTGTGACTCCACTGCCAGACAGTTCAACACCCTCATCCCCTGGTGCTTGCCTCACACTGGGAACAGGCACAACCACTGGGCTGGCCTCTATGGACGACTAGAATGGGATGGCTTCTTTAGCACTACTGTCACCAACCCTGAACCCATGGGCAAACAGGTATGTCTTGAGTCTGGGGACAAGCCTGGGAGAGAGCAGAGGTTGGAGATCAGATGTCAGGAGTCAGTGCTTCTTATCTTGCACCCCTTTTGTCAGCAAAGACCGACTCACCTGCCAAGGCCGAACTTTTCATGATGAGCCCTATCTCTTTTCCTTTTGCACCCACCAGGGCCGTGTGCTCCACCCTGAGCAGCATCGTGTGGTGAGTGTGCGGGAGTGTGCTCGCTCCCAGGGCTTCCCAGACACCTACCGTCTCTTTGGCAACATCTTGGACAAGCACCGGCAGGTCAGTGAGGAGTGGAGCTAGCCTGCTGCTCTTCTGCCCTGAAGAGGGAGCTGGCTGGCAATTCACGTAGTATCCCCAGGCTGATAGGAGGGCGGCCCTTCTGCCTCTAACCAGGATGGGCGTGGTTCAGTGGAGAGTATAACCTACATGGTCACTTCTAAGGGGATGCTGAGCATCCTGAGTTTGTTGACTGATTAGCCACAACACTCCCATAGAGGGTGTCCAGGAAGGGGAGGGAATGTCTCTGAGGCCTGAGTGCATTTGGGTCAGGCTATTGCCAAAATTTACCTGAGGGAGAGTCCACTCTCTGAACTTCAGTGAAGCAGAGCAGATGGAATCATTATCATTATTGCAAAGGACTGAAATCAACCAATTCTTAGCTGATGCTCAGGTTGTTAGGTTGGCTGTTTCTTAGACACATTTACACGGAAGTAGTGTGCATACATCTAACAACTGGGGGTTATATTGCAAACCTCCATTTCACCCTGTCCCTTAGTTCTGATCTCTGAAAATAACCACTGTTAGCTGGCGGTGAAGCACAGTGATCTCTAAAATAGTTGTTTTCCTAAAGTCCTGTGAGGCCCCCTTCTCTAGTTGTTGACACTGTGGTATTTGGGAGTAATGGGTGGGCCAACTGCAGGTCTCAGGAATATTATGATAGAAGTGCTTTGGGATCATTTGTGAGACCAGCAGCCTGGCAACCTTTTCATTGTTCTGAGCACTGGTCACTGTTGATCCCAGTCATGCTAAACTGGACTTCACCCTATTTCCCCTTGCAGGTGGGTAATGCTGTGCCGCCACCCTTGGCCAAAGCCATTGGTTTAGAGATCAAGAGCTGTATGTTGGCTAAAGCTCGAGAGAGTGCTTCAGGTATGGCAGGGCTGTGTGGGGCAGGGGTCCTTTTCCTCTGGTGTATGCAGGGAAGAAAGATAGCCAGGGTGTAGATGACTCTAGGCCCTGACACTAAGTGAGTCACCCACTCTCCCTGGTGGCTTTTCTCTTGAGATTTGCTGTGAGATTAAATACATACATCACACACTTAGAATAGAATGCCAGCAGGCAGTGCATATGTAGTTAGGTCTTGGCACTTTTCTCTCTTAAGTGAGTCATCTGGCAGCTGTACCCGTCTTAGACTATCACCCAGGTTGTTTGGAAACCTCTCAGGGGCACTTTGAGTAGCACTCGGTCTTCTTTTTTTTCCCCCATTCTGCTTAATGTTCGTTTTGAGCAGCTGTAGATTCTTATTTAAATGTCTGTCATAACACCCACACCTGAATGTTAGTATATAGTTGCTGATTTAACTTATTTCTTGTACTTGCTTATTGCTTAGTGTAACATGCTGTGTATGTTCCCCACAATGACTTCTTTTTATTTCTCTTCAGCTAAAGTCGAGGAGAAAACTACTAAGGACTAGTTTTGCCCTGCCATCGCCCTTGTTTCTGGCACCAGGGATCCCCAATGTGCACTGATGTTATTGTATTTTTAACATGTTGATCTGTCAGTTCAAATTTGTTGTACACGGTGTTTGTGGCCTTGACTGACATGAAACTGTTCTGTGAGGTTTGCTTATCAACTAATGACTTAGTGATCAAACTGTGCAGTACTTTGTGCATTCTGGATTTTAAAAGTTTTTTATTATGCATTATATCAAATCTACCACTGAATGAGTGGAAATTAAGACTTTATGTAGTTTTTATATGTTGTAATATTTCTTCAAATAAATCTCCTATAAACCACCGTAGGTGGTGACTTGTGATTTATGAGGGACTTCTGTTGTACCTCAGCTGAAGCTGGATGAGTATGGGCTCCTCAGTGCTGAGCTTGACCTCAGAGACAATTGTCTGTTAGTTGTCTGTAGTTAGATCACTTCATGTGTCCCTGTGTGTTCAGGACAGGGGTTAACTTGTATGACTCAGATCTGAGCAATGAGATGCAAGTGGAACTTGCTAGTGTGACTTCCCAGAAAGACTTCTTATAGGAACAGTCTTCATTGACCTTCCCATAGCCTAAACGCCCTCCTTTGGTCTGGAGTGGGCTGTATGATCTGGTGATGCAATAGCCATCTTGTGACCACAAGGATTTGAAACCCTGGCCTGCCATCCCCAAACAAACCTTGTCTTTGCTTAAAAATCTGCTAGGTGACCTTTCTATATGCTTTTAGCGTAGTAACTTAATCCTACTGAATTATAAGACCAACAAACCTTTGGTTTGTCTTTTTCTATAAAATGCCAGCAAAGCAGAAACATACAAAATGTCAATCACCTGCACTCACAGCCTGGAGGGCCACTTGGTAGGATGTTAAATAATAATTGTATCTGTGTACTTTTGTTACATCCACTTCATGGCAGCTCAGTAGTTACTTTCCATTCAGTGAGTTAACAGAAGCTTTAGTCACAAGGTGATGATTTAAATGCAAAGTTAACTAACTTCCTCAAATAATTGGGATTAACTTTCTGCTATTATAAATAACAGAATAGAGTATAAATAGCACTGAATATACTCATATATTCTCTTCCAACTCCCTCAGGAAAATAGAGGGGTCGTTCCCTATATCAAGAGTATAAATGTTTTCATATTTCTACTTCAGAGCATGTGTCTCAAGGGCTTAATAGTGTCCCACCAACAGTGCCAGTTTAACTTTGACTTTTAATCCTTGTCAACTGGATAGTGGATATATTGTTAGCTTTTTTTTTTTTTTTTTTTTTTTTTTTTTTTTTTTTTTTTTTGAGATTACGTCTCGCTATTCTTGCTCAGGGAACCATGGACTCAAGTGATCCCCAGCCTGAACCTCCCAGGTAGCCAGGATTACAAGCATGCACCACCACACCCAGCTATATTTTGAGACTAGGTCTCGCTTTGTTGCCCTGGGTGGGTCTTGGACCCGTGGATTCAAACAATTCCTACCCTCAACCTTGTGCTTCATAGTCTGCAACTGAAGGCACACACCACCACGCATTTTTAAATAGTGATTCAGCACTTACATGTGTCCAATGACCATGTGAATTTGTTTCTTATTTCCATAGTGATACATGACTATCCTTGCTGGGTGCTGTTTGAGCAGTGGAGATTTACTTTTTTTTTTTTTTTTTTTT
>PVHY01029347.1:0-14392 GCA_004024945.1 Uropsilus gracilis | reverse complement strand
TAAGAGAGCTGAAAACAAATATAGATGAAAACACATATGTAGTAGGAGACTTCAACACCCCACTCTCAACAAAGGACAGATCAAAAAAAAAAAAAGACTACACAAGGACACAAAAGCCTTAAAAGAAGACCTAGATAATATGGGCCTAATAGATATCTACAGGATGCTGCACCCACAAGGAACAGAATACACCTTCTTCTGATATGCACATGGATCATTTTCTAAAATTGACCACATATTAGGCCACAAGGCAAACATGAATAAATACACAAAGATTAAAATAATACCAACTTTTTTTTCAGACCATAAGGGCATCAAACTAGAAATCAACAATGAAAAGGAAACAAGAAGAGCACTTAACACTTGGCGACTGAACAACATGCTTTTAAAGGAAGAATGGGTAACTAAAGAAATCAAAGAAGAAATTAAAACTTACTTTGAAACAAATGACAAAGAAGACACTGCATTCCAAAATGTCTGGGATGCGGGAAAAGCATATCTAAGAGGAAGGTTCATAGCAATACAGGCCCATATCAAAAAGCAAGAAAATAATCAAAAAACAACCTAATCTACCAACTTGAAAAATTAGAGAAAGATCAACAAAAAAACCCAAAATCCAGCAGAAGACAAGAAATAATTAAATATTAAATAATTAAATAAATAAATAATTAAAATAAAAGAAGAAATTAACAATCTAGAAGTCAAAAATACTAGTAATAAGGGAAATGCAAATCAAAACCACAATGAGATACCACCTTACACCAGTAAGAATGGCCCACATCCAAAGAACAGGCAACGCAAATTGCTGGCGAGGATGTGGAGAGAAAGGAACACTACTACACTGCTGGTGGCAATGTAAACTAGTTCAACCACTATGGAAAGGGCTGTGGAAGACCCTCAAGCTAATGAAAATGGAACTACCATTTGACCCAGCAATTGCTCTTCTGGGAATCCACCCCAAAGAGACCTCATTGTGGGTACAAAAGGACACCTGTACCTGGATGTTTACTGCATCACAATTTATAATTGCAAGGTCATGGAAACAACCTAAATGCCCCAAAACAGAGGACTGGATGAAAAAAATGTGGTATATATACACGATAGAACATTATTCATCAATTAAAAATGACAAATTTGACAACTTCATAATTACATGGATGCATTTAGAAGAAATCGTATTAGCAGAAACAAGCCATAAAGAAAAAGGCAGAAACCAAATGGTTTCACTAATGTATGGGATATAGTGAAAAAAAAATAAATAAAAGCCTTGAGGAAAGTCAAAACAAGCTAAGCACCAAAATGAAGCGCACAACTATGAACAGGAGGGAAAGGGAGGGAAGGAAGGGGAGGGAGGGGGGCAAACCCTTGAGATTACAAAGTTGTGAAATTTATATATAAATAAAGAATAAAGAAAAAAAAATAAAGAGTGGATGCCCAGCACCAAATGTGCTCATTGTTATTCAGAGTTTGAAATAAATTCTTGTCTATACATAGTTACATGTATTCCTGTGAATTTATTTCTGTATTTATACAGTTAAATCTCTTTCTATTTGATTCTAAAATAAATAAATAAGTAAACAAATAAATAAATAAATCTATTTGATTTCCAATGAATCTAAAAAATGCCCCAATTTTGTAACTCTAGAAAACCCAATGTAAATAAGATTTTGGTAAGAAGAGTTGACATCTTCTGAAATTTTGTATATTATGTCTTTTAACACAGGGAATAAACATGCAAGATTTTCTCTTTGGTACTGAAGGATGTGTTAAACATATGCGTATTTAAAAGCAAACTGACTTTGGAAAGGTAAAATTCTACAGAGAATTCCTATGCTATCAACAGTTCAACTGTTCATGTCAAGAACAGAGCTAATCTAAGATATCCTTCTATTTTTTTCTGTAATTTATACCAAAAGTAATTAGAGTTGAGAGTGTATTGGGTGAGTTTAGAAATTTAAGAACCTGTTCATGTTGATACATATTTGTAGTGTTGATTTTCTAGTCCAACATGGATTTTATTTTCATTACTTTTATGTAATACTTTTCTACTGAGTTTAAAAAGTATTTGGATATGACAAAAAAGGAGTCGATGTATGAAAGCAGTAATAAAAGTCTACCTTAAAATAAAGCATATGTGAGAGTTCAACATAGCAGTTTAATATGTGTTTACCAAGCTGTCTGCCAAAGCCTTTATGTTTTCCCTTTCTCTTTTCTTTCCTTTCTTCATTTGCTTTTCCCTTCTCTCCCTTTTCTTCTCCCTCCCTTACTACCTCCCCATCTTTCTCTCCCTCCTCATCTGTCCGTGCTTTCTCTCTCCCTGTCTTTATTATTTCTGTCCAACTAGTTTCCTCTTTGCCTTTCATTCTCCATAATTTGACTGCTATATGCAGGAAAACAAACATTTGAAAAGACTTAGCAGTGCCCATCATGGAATAGAGGCATCTGGATCAATTTCACCCACTTTCCAGAAAGCTGAGAGGGAGAAAATAGTTAATAGTCTTGCATATACTAGGCTAGACTATGAATAGTCTAAAACTACACCTGAGGACTTCAGTGAATTTACTCAGAGTTGTCTTTAATCATCCAAGTGCTAAATTCATATGATACAACATACCCAGGAAGACTGAATACAATTTGCTTAAATATTTTGATGTGATATGTAGACATAATAACTAAGATATTCCACTGAATTACTGGATTTGATTAGTTTTATGATGACTATGTTTGCTCTATATAAGAATTTTCAAGTATCATGTGAAGGTGTCTTAATTATGTCTCAATATATAAATGTGTATATTGACAATAGATAGAATATTTATGATTAAGACTGAGCCAGTTTCCAAAATTTATTGTACTCCTACTTTCAGTCCATTTGAATTTTAGAAGGTTGAATTTTCATATATATATGTATAAATATAAAATAAGACATGATTATGGTTACAGTTTCATAATTTTTAAGGTTTAAGCTTCATGGTTTCAACTTTTAACCATCTCACAATAATAGTCAAAACTGGTTATTTTAATTTTCACATAATCAAATAGATAAATAGGAATTAAGCCAATTTATAAAAAAATAAAATGCTTCATTCAGGATTATATTACTGGTACATTGTGAAGATGGGATTATTTTAAATTATGTCATTTTAACAAGTATAGTAGATAAATTTTGATTAATGGGATATTTAGCAACAACTTTGGGATGTGTATATGCATATGTATAAATAAATATTTATTTATTTGTTTGTCAGTGGTTTTGAAATTAAAAGCTTTTCCTGGACTATAAATAGGATGTATGTTTTTTGTATAAATTTTATACAATACAGAAAAGAGCTGAGAAGAAAACAAAATTTTTTACCCAGACTCATACTATGAAATCCTGATGGACATCTTTATAGATGTTAAATGTACTCCACACATATAAATATATAAATAATTCTACATAATTAGGATTATACTATAAATTTCTGTAACCACAGAAAATATTTTATGATTATAATTCTAAAATACAGTCTAACATAAATTTTTAGTAAAGGTTATGAAAAATTACATTTTCTGAATGCCTATAATTTATTAGATCCTATTATTGATAATATCTAGGTTGTTAAAATCCTTTTTCTTTTCTATAGAGAATTTTCAAAAAATATTTTATTTATATGAGAGAATGTTTATTACACAAATGTTAAGTTGAATACCCACTGAGCTAGTTTTCAGAGCTTAAGGGGACTCTATCAAATAAAATGTTTCTATGTCTACGTTCTAAAGTATATTTATTTTGGTGACCTGGCAAGTTTACCCTCCTACTGTTCTTTATAATTGTTTTATTATAAATGTGTGTACCTTTAAAGAGCAATTGTCATTTTTATAGGTTTCCAGTTATGGACAATATTATCAAAGTTCTATGTATTTTTATAAATGTTACTTTTTTACAACCTATGTTTTTGTGGTTTATTCATGTTGTTACACACTGTTCAAGTTTCTTGTGTAATGTTTTGTTATGCTATTATGTTTAACTTATGTGTCCATTACCTTATAAATAAACATCTTGTATTTTTTTATTATCTTGTTTCATAGACTGTCTCTACTAATATTATAAATCATATAGAATATATCTCTACTCTAGTTATAGAGTATATCCCCAACCTAGCTAACATATATCCTGATTAAAAAGTGGACTGAGATAATGTTAGAGAAATGGTTTTGAGTACTTTGTAAGAGACACACTATGGAGAGTACTATGAGAATACTATGAGAGTACTAATAAAGAATGCCAGTTATCCCACGGATGAATTGTGGCATTCTATGGTAGCTTTATCTTCAAATGTATTAGCTATATCCAATATGATTGTGCTAACTTATGTTCAAAATAATAGAGTGTGTGGTGTTACAACCCATATATTTGGGAGTTAACAGATTATGAAAATCATTTTGATGATATGGTGAACATTAAATTGTATCACTTTAAAGTTTACACAATCCTAATTTCCATAGTAATTTAGCTTCCTTTTTTAAACCCTTACCTTGTTATTCCCTTTTTCTGAACAGTTCATTAGTAACTTTTGCCTAAGCTTAATATACCTTATAGTTGTGAATGTCAATATTAATTTATTAGTTGTTGTGATCACATTTTTAAATTCATTTGATGACTTTGCAACTTTGAGGTATAATTGTCACATGTAAAGTGGTTGAATATATCAAATTTTCTCTGATTTTTTTGGTCTTATTTGGAAAATCCCTTTAATCAGAAACCACAAAGATATTTTCACTTGAATGTGTATGTTATGATCTTCATATCTCCTAGACATGTGTGCTTCTAAGGTATCTACTTAGGTTGTTTCAGGAAGATTTATTAATGCTAAAATATACTAAAAATGAACTATAAACTCACTTTTCCTGGTCCAATTTCTCAACCTTCTTGGGCACAAGACAAGAACCTTGTGGAGACCGTGGAGCTCCATCAAGGTGTAACAACCTTGAGAACAAGCCATGCTTTGTGCCACACTCAGAGAAGCCAGGGCAGGTGATGTCTCATCTTCTTGCAGCCATGACTACATTATCCTAGTGAATGTTTAGCATCTCCTCCAATAAATCATCTTATTGTTTTTGTATTAAGGTTATTATTGTTATTGTATTAAGGTTCTTATAGCATTGATGAGAGGGGAAAACATATCAATTTCTAGCAGAGGCAATGTCTGTAGAGTTTAAGTTCTTTTATTTCTGAATGTGTTTCTCCATTACTCCAAATTTCCTCCCACGTCTAAAAGTTGTTCATCTTAGATAATGCTGTATCTAAATTGCGCTGTCATTTGACTAAGTGGATGAATGTGGGTGAGTGTGGAAGGATGTCCTGTCCAAGGTTGGTTTCCACTTAGTACCCTGAGCTGTGAGGTTAGGCTCTAGTCATGGATATCCCTGAACTGAGTTAAGCAAGTCAAAGAATGAGTGGAAGATACAAATATGCTTATTAGTACTGTTTTAAGATCTATATTTAGAAATTTTTAGGTGATATTTTTAGGATCATAAATATGCTATAGGAATGTTACTCCTGTTTACATCAATTTCATTTAATCTGTATAAATTCATTACATGTTATTTAAAGGCACAGTTTTCAAAATCTATTGGGGATGTTACATAAGAATTTACTGTATATTGGTGCGGTGACTCTTGAAGCTTTGGTTTCTAGATTACATTATACTTACTTTGTAATCCAAAGAGATTTTGGGTACACATATCAGTATTGTATTATAAATTAAAGTGTGGAAATTTCATATATTTATTTTAAAATAAATGTTAATAAATTCATTAGATATGAATATAATTAACAGACTTTAATAAAAATGACTGTTTTTAAAAGATACTTCTTTATATTTTTGCAAATCTCTTTTATATTTGGCTGAAAAGAAGACAGAGGAATTCTCATGTACTGTTTACATTCAATCTGTTGCAATATGTTGCTCTAGTTGAAATATGAAGAAAATTTGACTTTACATGGTTATGTGATTGCAAAAGGAAGGAATATTTTGAAAGTCTTTTCACATAGTGTGGGTAGTCAGTCTAAGACAAAAATTTGACAAATGGTTGCTTCTTAAGGATAACTTTCAAAGTGTAATCTGAAAGTATATCAATAAACTTGTATTCTTTTACATTAAAATCCAAATCTTGCTTGATGGTCTATTAACCATAATAAACTTTTATTGTAATGCATTGATCATTTGGAAAATATTGGTTTGCTGAATTATGCTTTTTTAAAAACTAACAGACTTCAATGAATTTTTTAAAAAATGATTTATTGTTTAATTTAATTAATTTAATTTTGTTTTGTACCCTGGGATTCTCCCACCACCTTATCACTCATGAACCATCGTCCTAATCTCTTGTGCCCCCCAATCCCAATTCTGTTACTCCCATGCTCTATACTTCAATTTTGCTAAAAATTAGTTTTAAAGTTTTCTTGTCTGTTTGCTTGTTTGTTTTCCCTTTGTCCCTCATATAAGTGAGACCATCCAGTATTTCTCTCTTTCTGGCTAATTTCTGCTAGCATGATTACTTCTAGTTTCATCTATATTCTCGCAAATGACATGTTTGTCTATTTTGATTGATGAATAGCATTTCATTATGTACATACACCATAGCTCTCTGTACCATTGATCTATTTTTGGGGCATTTGGGTTGCTTCCATATCCTGGCTTAGTAAATGGCGCTGCAATAAACATCTGGGTAAAGGTGTCTGTTTTTGTAACTTTTGGCTAGATTCCTGGAAGTAGGGTTGCTGGATTGAATGGGAGCTCCATTTCAGTAGTTTAGGGTTCGTCACATAGCTTTCCATAGTAACTGGGCCAGTTTGCATTCCCACCAGCAGTATAAAAGTGGACCATTCTCTCTGCATCCATGCCAACCCTTGCTGTTGCCTATTTTTTTGATATGGGCCATTCTTACTGGTGTAAGATAGTATATCATTGTTACTTCACCCTAATCTTTATTTAGGGTTTTATTATACTTATAAATACTGTTCAATAGAATATACTTCTATATTTAAATTTATGTGCATAAAAAGTACTTTTAAAATCTAAAATGGTGATAAGTGCTAAGCAGAATATAATTTTAAATAAAATTTATGGCAAAGAATTAGAGTCTACAATATAAGAATTATGCAATGAATCATTAAACACCAAAAGGAATTCCCAGGTGTTGGTACTAGTATATACATAGAAACTGGAAAAAATAATTCATTTACAATAATCAAGAAAATTAAGTCTTTTGTCAAAAAGGGCCTGCATTTTATTTATTATTAGATACCCAACTGAAGCTAGAAGAGACTTTGTGTGTGATAGATGCTCAGTAAATATTTGTTGAACACCTACATAAAGGAAATAAGTTTTAACTTGAATATAGGGACAGAACTGTTTTGAGATTTATGTAGTGAATGACAGATGATTAAATCTTTTTCTAAACTTTTCCTTAGCAAAAAAGGAAAAGTTTTCTTTAGACCAAAAAAGGAAAGAAAGAAAGAAAGAAAGAAAGAATGAAAGAAAGAAAGAAAGAAAGAAAGAAAGAAAGAAAGAAAGAAAGAAAGAAAGAAAGAAAGAAAGAAAGAAAGAAAGAAAGAAAGAAAGAAAGAAAGAAAGAAAGAAACAGATGATAGCTGACCTTACATCATTGTTGCCATCTCATGGGTAAACATTCTAACATTTGTGTATCAGTCACTTTATTCTTCATGTGTGATAAGGAAATTATAAGGAATTTTGTTGTCAATAATTTAAAAGCTATATTTTCTAGTTTTACTGCCATTTGATTTGTGTTTTATTTTACTGCCTGTGTTGTGAACAATCTGATTTGGTTAGTGCTGACTGCTATCTCCAGTATAGTTACTCTCTATACTTTTCTTCAGATTTTGTATATCGTGTACCAGAGAGGCACAGCTTCTGATGAATTTCATTTAAGTTGAATGAATGAAGAGACTTACTGCACATTGATCTTGACAGGAATCTTGTAATTTTTAAATGATTGAACACTAATTGCATTCATAAAATAAAATTCTGGGCTTGAGATTTGAATAATATGATTTGATATTATTATTATTTTTCTAAAATTCTATTTTCTTACCCATTTTGCTACCTGAGCATCTTAATTCACACAAAGAATTTTAATTTCTCTAACTTACCCATTATGCCAAAGTAATGATAACAAGGAAAATATAAAAAGACACTATCAACCCATGGAGTTATGGGTTGAATTGTTTGTATGTTAATATCCTAACCTTGATATCTCAGAATGGGCTTTATTTAGAAATTGTATCTTTAAAGTGTTAAAATAAATCAAGTTAAAATAAGGTCTTTGACTAGATTATAATACAGCATGAATTATGTCTTTATAAATAGGGGTAAGTTGGAGACAGACATAAATAGAAGAAAATGTTATATCCAGATGAAGGCAGAGATTGGGATGATAATTCTCCATTAAAGTTTGCCAGCAAAACCCCCAGAAACGAGGCAGGAAATATGGTACAGATTCCTTCTCACAACCCTGATAGGAGTCAACTATAATACATCTTGAACTCAGATTTTGAAGCTCTAAAACTACAATAATAAATTCATTTTGTTCAAAGCCACACAATCTGTGATATTTTGTCATAGCAACCTTAGCAAACTAATACACTGACAACTTAATCCTTTTTTGTTGTTTTGAATTAAATCACTTCTTTTCAGCTTTTTTGGGATACAGTCCATTAGCAGATGGGGAGCTCATCTAGAATGAAAATCTTTTTGAAAGTTTGGATATGTTCAATGTTTGTGACTTAAGCATTGGCAGAATGAAATCAACATTTGGGAAGGTATGGGAAATGAGACTTTGCTAGTGTAAATAAAATTTATTGAAATTTACTGTTAAAAACATCAGATGAACACATTACAGATATTATTTGCAATCTAAAAACCTAGCTAAAATCCTAGTTTCAACTAGCATTATGTGATCAAGGGTAAAGAACTTGAGAAGTGAGGATTATCTTGGATTATTCACAAATCCAATCTAATTGTAAGGGTTCCTACTATTTAAGGTTCTTTCCTAGCTGAGCTTAAAGTCAGATGGAGATGTGACTAAAAAAAGAATAAGAGATATTCAATAAACTAAGTTGCTTTCCTTGAAAAAGGACCAAGGAGCCATATGCCAAAAAAATTTATGAACAGCCTGTAGTAGCTGGAAAAGGCAAGTAAATGGATATTACTCTAGAGACTCCAAAAATGAATGCAGCCTTGTTAACGACATGATGTTGGACCAAAGAGATCCGTGTGCAGCACTAATGTTGAAGTACTAACCTATAGAACTATAAGGTAGTAATCATAGAACTATAAGATAGTAATTTATATCAGTTTAAACTTTTAAGTTTTTGATAATTTGTTACAATAGAAAATACATTCAGTAAATTGTCAACAATTATTTGATGTTTCTAATTGTGCAAATTCTTTAAAATTGCATGTAACATATTGCAAGTAGTAATTATTTTAACAATCATTTGTTGTAAAGTTATTAAATATGAATCTTAAAATATGCTTAAATCCCTTTTATGTCCACAGCAAACTTGTAGAAAAAAAAGTTAAAAATAATTTGCCTGAAATCATAGAACTGATACTACCTAGTTTTATTTGAATTGATGCTGTCCTCTAAAGTCCATTTTTTTTTTTTTTTTTGCCTCTTGAAATTGCTGAAACAGAAGAACTAGCTTAACAAGAATTATAACTGTGTGGCATGTTTATTTTTAATAAATGATACTCCAAAAACAATTGTGAATCAACAAAACATCCCAAATATAATCATTATATAACTCCTTTCTTAGCTATTGCTATAATTAAAATGAAAATTTAGAATATGCGTCTTTGGAGATTACTACTTTATGAGGACAGAGTGGCTGGTAACTATAGGTCTCTAATTTGTGTTTATCATTTTGCTTTTAATTTGATGATTCTTGTTTGCCATAATAAGAAAATGATTATTAAAACAGCTTGTTGAGCAGGAAACTCAGGTACCTCTGAATTCTTCATACATTTTAGGCCCCATGTTGCCAGGTGAGGAGGGGGAAGGCTTTACTAAAATCCTTTTACCAGCTTCCTAACCCAGAGAAAAACCTTTACCTTTTTCATCTGATGTAAAAGAGCAAAAAGCTTTATTAAACCTTAACTTTTCATGCAAAAGTTGCCTTTATCTCTTAGAGAGCCACCACTTGCCTGGCCAGGGACCCTTTTATTTATAAATAAAATAACCATTATTAGACCTTCCCCTTGGTTGACCCCGAGGGTTCTTTTCTGCCAGCAACCTTTCTTGTACCCCCAAATTAGAACAATCTCTTAAAGTAAACCAACTGATTTCTATTACTAAGCAAGCAAGTAAACTCTGGTTACCTCACCATATATGCCATGGAGTAAGCATGTAAAACCCCAGTTACCTAATCACATGTACTATAAAGGAAACATGTAAAACCCAGTACCCTACCACATGTCCAAAACTGTCCTCACCAAATGTCCAATCAATCTAAGTTCACAGCACGTGATCTAAAAGCCAGGAATGCCTTTCTTCACTTTGACATCTGTTCTAGCTTCTTCCAAATGTGTGGCCCAAGACATGGCATTCCTCATCTCTTTTTGGCAGCCATCCCAACATTAGACAGTAGAAAAGCTCCAAGGTAAAACAGGAACCAAAACTAGATGCATCTTTTCAAGTCTTGCTCACAGCTTCTTCAAAACATTTGAATCAAACTCAATAAAACAAGCTCCAACACAAAGTCCAAATCTCCAAACTCTTTAGACTCTGTTAGCACACACCATCAGCTGAGGTTCATGCATTCAGCTGCTCCAGATGGCTGCCTGTTTGCAGTAGAAGCCTGTGGCACCTTTTTAAATAAATATCCTAATTCCATTTCCTCATGGTTTCCTAGAAAATGATTACTATAAGTTCTTTTTTTAAATTAGTTTTTAAAAATTTTTAGATTTCATCATCATTCATATTTGTATGATTGTTGATCCCCTTGGGAATGCCCACCCTCCTCCCTGACCACCCCCTCCAGTCAACCTGAGCCCTCTATATTTTTTGTTGTCTGTTAATCCATGTTTAACCCTTTGATCTCTTCTTTCTCTGGATCAATATTGTTTTCCTGAATGAGTATCTGTGTTCCTGTGGCATGGTTGACCATGCTGCTTAGATTTCCAGTCCTATCTTTGCTTTGGGCAATCAGTCAAAGCTCGATGGCAGTCTATCGTGCTTGCTACTCCTTGCTATTTGTCTCTCATGTTCTGTTTCTGGTGCATTTCACTGCTTCGTCACTTGTGGCTGTGGTCTCTGACTTAGGGATCCTGCCTCACAGCCATTTGTCAATAGAGAAGCTGCTCCATGAGAATATATATAAGCAGATAGCTAATCTGGTTCATCTCCATTTTCTAGGTTTGCAGCTCTGCTGTGAGGTTGCTGACACATTTTGTGGAAAAGACAGGGGGGAGGTCACCTTGCTTTCACTGAAGGCACAGCTAAACTGGGATTTGACTTCCAGCCCCCTGTAATGCTGTAGGTGTAATTTTGTGCTCAGTTAGCACTGAAATTGATTAACAGTCCAGTGTCTGGTAGTTCTCTGGTGCTTATTTTGGGTTCTGCTCAGGAGATGTGTGTGTTTGTGGCCTTTATTCATCCCCTGCACCTCTTCTGTGTCTGCAGGATTATTAGTATTTCTCTTAATCCTGGTGTGGATGGATTGGAGTGGGAGTAAATCAGTAGGGGTTAATCCCCCTCCCCATCCTAGCCACTCAGGCTGGTGAGGATACCTGGGTGGCCCCTGCCTGAAGCAACTGGACAGAAGCCAAGCTCCCTTCTCCCCCCAAGTCTCCAAAATGTGAGGGAACCAGTGCACTCAGGCCATGGGTCACTGCCAGCAAGGTAGACCACTATAAATTCTTACAAATTCTATAACATTGGTAATAAAAGAATTCCTTAAATACTAAAATATTAAAGACTAAGGAGATTTCAGTAGAATCATATTACCTTTGAATTTAAAGGAAATTCACAACTATTGGGAATCCTTTGTTCATGATGAATATCTGGTAATTTTGGATTATTTTGATGTATATATATATATACATATATATATATATAGTTAGTGTCTGAAATGTTAATAAAATCTGAATGTATTAATAAATTCAAATTTCATTATTTTCAGTATAATTGTTTTTAATTAAATGGATTTTATAATTCTAAAATTTCTTATAATTCTAAAATGGTTTAATACTATGTATCAAAGTTGGTTAATTCTTTTTAGTGATATTTCAAATTCTTATAATAATAGCAGGGAAAATATTTGCTTTTTAGGCAAATGATATATGACAATAGTCAATTAGACTATTTGCCACCTGGTGCAAATATTGAAAACTAGATCCTACTCCACTCTAGTGTGAGTCAGCAATAAAGAAGTTATCTACTTCTTAAAAGGTCAAGTGGATTATTAATTAAAAACTAATTGCACTACTTATGAATTCTGTGTAATTAATTTACACTCAAAAATTCCTGATACTGCATTTAGTGGATTACTCTTTTTTGGAGCTATTGTTAATTTTATAAATATGTTTATCATATTATCTATAGAAAAAGAAAAATGCATTGAAATTAGAATCTACAAGTTTCCTGGGTAACTAAAATTATTTCTTTGAAACTTGTTAATAAATTAAGCATATTTACAATTAGCTGCTTTTCAATTTATGGAACAACATATTCTTCATGTGATTTACTCCTTTTGCATTACTGTAAAATTTTTTTACCAACAGTATCATTTTTATTGAACTATATTTCAGATACTTTTTATATCTGATACATATTTTCTATATATTCTCTCTCTTTGAGGCTATCTGTAAGATAGATTCACAAGAGCCATCTTATATTGTTGTCCCTCTTAACTCACTTTTAAATTTGGAGAGACTTTGAGACTTTCCTTTTTGTGATATCAGAAGCTGTGGAATATGATGGTAGATAGAGTTTGAGAATATGGGTTTCCTTATCGATGTGGTAACAACTTAGATTGACTCAGTTCCTGCAATTCACAAAGCAATATATCTCATTTGATCTTTGCAATGACACTGTGAAATAGTCTTTACTAAATTTTGACTTATATTATTTGGTTATATGAAATAATGGAAGAAAATGGGTTTTCTCATATTTAGAATAGAAATTGGATTCTGAGTTTTCGAAATGTTTTAAAATTTATTGGAATTTCATTTCAAGTTTTTTGAAAATGAGAATAATTTGGGTTGAAAATGAGAATAAATCCATTTTTATGAAAATAAGTTCTTTTCATGACTTTCATCCGAAGACAAAAATGTCAACCAAATTTATTAAACATGTAAGTTCCACTTATCATGAATTTATCAAGTATTAAGTACTGTGCTTTTTTCTACTATCCTGTTGGTCATAACCAGCATGTGAGATAAAATTGTAAAATCACTCATATCTATGTTCTACTTACTATGTTTTATTCATGGTTTTAAGCTCTTCCATGTATTAACTCATTTACTGATCACAATGTATTGCAAGAGTCATATATCTTTAATCCTTGGCATTTTATAGTCAATAGTGGCTTAAAGAAATTTTAAAATCTTTTAAATTTTATTAATTTAATTATTTAATTTGATTGCATGTATATATGTATTTTTTTAATTTTTTAAAAATTTTTATTTTTTATTGATTTGTCACAATTGTGCATTAATTGATCCCTCCTCCTCCCTCCATATCCCCCCTCGGTATCCCCCCTTCAGTCACTCCTCCCATTTTTCTGCAAATTGTTGGTTGGTTAAGTTGATGTTCAGTTGTTGGTTGTTTGGCCTGTTGTTCACCTCCCCCGCCATCTTCCCCTTCCTCCTCTCTCGCTCCATGGTTCAGTCCCATTGGTTGTTTTCTTTTTTTCTTATTTGTTTGTTTGTTTTTCCCTATATCCATCATATAAGTGATACCATCCTGTACTTCTCTTTTTCTTTTTGACTTATTTCTGCTAATATGAGTCTTTCTAGTTCCATCCATGTTGCTGCAAATGACATGTGTTTGTCCTCCTTGATGGATGCGTAGTATTCCATCATGTATATGTACAACATTTTTTTTTAGCCAATCATCTGTTTGGGGGCATTTGGTTTGTTTCCAGTTCTTTGCAACTGTGAACAGGGCTGCCATGAACATGCATGTACATGTGTCCTTTTGAATTAATGTCTTCATGTTCTCTGGGTATATTCCTAGTAGTGGGATTGCTGGGTCGAATGGTAAGTCCACATTCAATTGTTTGAGGGTCCTCCACACTGTCTTCCATAGTGGCTGGACCAGTTTGCACTCCCACCAGCAGTGTAAGAGAGTTCCTTTTTCTCCACATCCGTGCCAACATTTG
>PVHY01029346.1:0-14379 GCA_004024945.1 Uropsilus gracilis | reverse complement strand
TTGCCCGGGGTACCATAGACTCAAGCAATCCCCAGCCTCAGCTTCCCAGGTAGCTGGGATTACAGGCACGCGCCACCATGCCCAGCTATTTTTTTGGAACTAGGTCTCGCTACAGGCCCCAGGCGGGACTCGAACCATGATCCCTAGCCCCGGCCGCTTCACAGGCTGAAGCTTACAGGCACGAGCCACCGTGCCCGGCCTAGAAATGCTGTTCTGATGTCAGGAGCACAGCCGTCACACTGGGAACAGGTTTTCATGAGTAGAAGGAAAGGCAAACCACAAAGCAAGGCTGGGACCAGAGGGTGAAGACAACAGGAGGCCAGATTGTAATTCAATTCCAGGAAAAATAACCCAACATTGGAGTGTTTTTGAAGGTGGTTTGGGTTTTGGGTTCCTAAGTGAGAGATGTTTTCATCAGAGCAGTGAGCAAGTGGAGTGTCTAGGGAATAAGATATGGTGTAACCATTCTCAGAGAGGACTGATACTGAGATAGAATCAGCTGTGGGCTGGGAGAGACAGACACCTTCCCTCCTTAGCTCCCATGGCAAGCAGAGGGCTACCCCAGCCGAGGCTGTCAACTCAGATGCATGGACACTGCATAGTGGGTCTTTGTGGCAGACTATCATGAGTCCCTAGATGGCTGTCAGGCCCAACAAGTAAGACTACAGAAGGTCCAGTCCCACTGGAGTTTCAGATAACAGCAAACTGTTGTATTATATGTCAAATATCACGTGGGACACACTTATAAGGAAAAGGTGCCTGCTTGTCTAAAATTCAGATTTCACTGGGTGTCTTATATTTACCTGATAACCTATATCTGACTACTTCCCTGAGACGGTCTAGCTAGAGACTACATTTCCCAGCTGCTCCTGTGGGTAAGCTTGGTGATGCAAGTTCCGCCAGTGGAACTGGAGCAGAAACAAAATGTGTGTAATTTTTGTCTCACTTGCTTAAAAGACAATCCCTTGTATGAACTTCCTTTCTCTTGCTTTCCTGAGACAGACAGGTCTCCCAGCTGAAGCGGGGAGTTCAGACCAGCAGGAAGGAAACTCAGCAGTAATGTCACTGGGACACGAGCTCTCTTCACTTTGCCTGACAACCTGCCTCCCTCTCCTCAGGACCATTAGGTGAGAGAAATAAGCATATTTTCTTTGGGCTACTATATTTGGGGGCCTCTTTGTTAGAGCAACTTGGCCAGTATCCTGACCTAACCTACTTTCCTTTGTTCTTGTCCCTTCACAGATTCAGGTTTCCTCCACTAAACATGCAATCCAAGGACCAAGATCTTGTGCATCTCCTGACTCAAAGGAAAGGGGTAATTTGGTTTTCTTTTCCTGGTATAGAGAGTCCAGAACTGGAGGTGTGGCTTGGTCAAAAGGAATCTGGAGATGGGTTCCCTAAGACACTAAGAACTTTAAAAACAATGGTGAGGTGGAGGCTACAGGCCCCCACCCCTATCCTTCTGGGAAAATGCTTTCACTTTCTCCTCATTTGTGGTGTGTGGGGAGTTTGGGACAGTGAAACTCAGAGTGGTGGTGTCTGTGAGTGGGATGCATACTCAGGAAGCCGCTATAGTCTGTGAGCACTAAGAAAGCCTTTCTTTTCTGAGGAAGACTTGGATCCAGAGCATTGCTGGACTTGACCAGATGGGCAACAAACTCCAATGGAGTCTGACAGCCCCTCTGTCTAGTTTACACTACCACAGGTTTGCAACAGATGGGATTGCTTGGAATGTTCTAGAAGTGATGAGGGGGGAGGGGCAGCTCCGAGGGCCCCTGAGCTGGCAGAGGTAGCTGACTCCAGTGAAGGACAGAGCCCGGGCTGTTGGAGCTGGGGAGGTACCTCTGTGATCTTCATTCTCAGGCGGTGGTTTTCTGACTGTAGGCCCTCCAGGCGGGATGTGCTTGCTTGGTTCACGCTGGTGACTGAGGTGGAAGTTTTAGAATCTTCTTTCTTCTGATTCTGAGTAAACTGGAATCTCCGGTTCTGAGTTGCTGCATCTGGGTTTGTTCTGAGAGTGATGAGCTGAAAAAGACAAGGGTGGAATTGCAAAGATAAGTTTGAGGACCCTCTCCTCTCTGCCTTTCAGTCTTTCTCTCCTGCACTGAGGCAACATGAAATCCCAGGGAGGACACATCCTGGGAACCAGGACCTTGGACCATTTCCTCCTGAGTCTCAGTCTCCTTTGTAGCAGAAGTCTGATCTGTTTTAACTTGACTCTGATTTACCAGCATCTCAACAATCCTGAGCAGCCCATGAGGGCCCCTTAGACCTGAGTCACTGAGCTTCACTCTGTCTTGGGCCTTGCTCCATGTGGAAATAAATAAGACAGTGGTAAGGCTATTGGATGGTGGAAAGGGAAAATCTCTGCTTGTTAGCACCACCGACGTAGGACAGGTAGGTGATCAGCTGTCATAAAGACTTTTTTTTTTTGAGACTAGGTCTCGCTATTTTTGCCTGTGGAACTGCAGGCTCACGTTGCCTGGGGTACCACAGACTCAAGAAATCCCCAGCCTCAGCTTCCCAGGTAGTTGGGATTACAGGCATGAGTCACCACGCCCAGCTATTTTTTTGGAACTAGGTCTTGCTACATTGCCCCAAGCAGGACTCGAACTGTGATCCCTGGTCTCTGCCATGGCTTCCTAGAGTGCCACTTACAGGCATGCACCACCGTGCCCAGCCCCATAAGACTTCTTAAAAAAATTTTTTTTGTGTGTTTTGAGACTAGGTCTCACTATTTTTGCCTGTGGAACCTCAGGCTTATGTTGCCCGGGATACCACAGACTCAAGCAATCCCCAGCCTCAGCTTCCCAGGTAGCTGGGATTACAGGCGCACACTACCGCGCCCAGGTATATTTTGGGTCTAGGTCCTGCTGTGTTGCCCCGTGCGGGACTCGAACCACGATTCACAGCCCCAGCCACTTCATAGGCTGAAGCTTACAGGCACGAGTCACTGTTCCCAGCTTAAGAAAGACATTTTTAATGAAGAGAAAAGGTTACCACTCAACTTGATCTCATTTATTTAAGACCCTTCTCTGTTGGAGGCAAGCTCTGGGCTCACCGCTGCAGAACAGGGGTGAGTGTGCCAGGTCTCCCCCTGCTGGGACTTCATTCAGAGACAAGGAACTGGGCTCTGTGGAGGGACTAGAAGGATGGTGAGGGGATTCCAGGGAGACAAAGTGGCCTGTGCAAATGCAGGGTGCTTACGGGGAAGCCAGTCTGGATGCTGGACAGCCTTCTCTGTGGAGACTAGAGGAAACCCCAGGGTCCTGAAGCCAGTGTCAGGGGTTTGATACTGGAGCCTGGAGGGTAATGGAGAGCTGTTGAGGGGAAGAGAGCTGGGTAACATGCTCAGGGCTGAGCTCAGAGAGTCATCAGGCATGTTTGAGAGGCCAGGGAGGAGGCCAAGAGACAGCAGGAAGTCCTGGTGTTGCTTTGGAGCCAGAGCAGGTGTTAATGGAGGAAGAGGGAGGGTACACTGCATGTTGGGGGACTGACTGGGTCCTGGGAAGATGGAGGGACATTGGGTAACCTGTGGAGGGCTGAGTGAACTCTCCTGTCTTTCACGTGAGTCAGTAACTGCTTCTAAACTGTCTCCTTAAGCCTGGAAACCCAGAGATGTCAGGCTTCCCTCTACACAGACCAGCCCACAGCGGGGGCCTGTTCAGAGGTCAAGGTCTCGGGTTTACCTGTCTGCTGGGTAGCATAATGTTCGAAAAGTAGTTCCTAGGGGGATCTGGAGGCCCACTCTTTGGACAAAGGAAAAATGCAAATGGCTGCTAAAATGGCTATTCTTTTTGACTTACTAATACACTTTCTTGCTACTTTATTTTAAGGGAATAACTGGAAAGAAGAAAAGGTAGAATGTGGAAAACAACTTTGTTTATAATATAAAATTTTTTGAAATAGCTGCAATGCTCACCAATAAGGGATTGAGTGGACAGACAAATATGGAATGTTTGCCCCTCATGCCCCTCAATGACGGGCATGAAAGTGGGAGAAAACAATGAACAGAAAGAGAAGTGGATGAGAGGAACCGCAAAGGCTACGGGTGCAGGATCACAGCTATGCTGAAAGTGCGTCACTGCGATGCACCAGGAAGTGAACTGACAGGAAAGACCATCAGGGACGCTTAGCTTGCTTTTAGTTAAACACAAAAAGGAAATATTCACTATGATTTTTGAGTGACAGGATTACACGATTTCAAAAAAAACTTGGCTTTGACTTTACTACGTTTTCCAAGTTTTCTGTGATGTGAATTGATTTCCTCATTAAAAAAAAAAAAGCAAGCTGGACACGGTGGTGTGTGCCTGTAAGCGACAGCTCATGGAGTCGCGGTTGGGTCTGGGGATCGTGGTTTGAGTCCCGCCGGGGCAACACAGCGAGACCTAGTCCCCCAAAATAGCTGGGCGTGGTGGCAAGTGCCTGTAATCCCAGCTACCTGGGAAGCTGAGGCTGGGGATTGCTTGAGTCCATGGTACCCCATGCAACGTGAGCCTGCGGTCCCACTGGGACCAACAGCAGCTGGGACGTACCTTTGGCACAAACACCAGGCAGAGGGTGATGGTGCTGCAGAAGATGATGACCAGCGCCACGATGCAGAACTGCACATTGGGCTGGTCCCGGGTAAGGAAGGAGACGGCCGCCCCAATGATGCACATGATCCCCACGTTGTAGACACTCATCCCGATGTACTTGCTATCATTGAGCGCGGGGATGCTGACATTGCGGGTCTCCCAAGCTAAGAAACAACCAAACAGCTGAAATAGAAAGGGGATGGTGATTACCGTGTGGCGGCAAACGCTGCTTGCTGCTCTGAAAAAACACCCAGCGGAGGGTTTCTCAGGAAGTGCGGGCTGCGGGTTGGAGCCTGGGGGCTTTGCTATCTGCCAGGTCTTCTGCTTTTGCCATCTGTCTCCACTCCTGGCACTGGGCTGAATCTGGGGTACAGACTGGGGGTGTTAGAGCTGTCTGGTTCTTCTGTACTTCCATCAATGGTTCACACATAGATATGATTTCAATCACCTACCCTTATTCTATAGAGAATACTGGAAAGGAGAGGAGGAAGGAAGAGAGGAGAGAGGAGCATGGGGCTTGTCCAAGGTCATGTAGCAACATGGTGGCAAAAAGAGACTTTTCGAAGTTCAGTCCAGTCTTTTTTCTTTAAACCAGAAAGAGTCCCAGTGTCTAGGACTACTATTATTCCTAACATGCAGAGCCAGGAATGGCAACTACATTTACTAGCTGTCCTTAAAACTACATTTGGTATAAGATTAGGTTCTGTCATCTAAGTGTAAGTGGTGTGTACATGTTCTGAGAAGTGTCTTTAAAAGCAAAGGATATATTCCTGTTTTCTAATGGATGGAGTGGGATATGATGGGTGGACCTTGAGCAGCCATTTTTGACCAGTATCCAGACCACAATGTAGAATCTGTTTAATGAAGATGGGGAAATCACAAGATGCAAGGAGCCCCCCTCCCCCATACTAACCCTAGATTGTTACTTTGGGAAGGAAATTAACTTTCTTTAACCATCATTAGTCTGGGTTTTCTGTCACAGGTCTTTCAAATAATATATCACTCAATAGGAATGAACAGGGTAGAGGCCAAACATGATCTAAAGCAGATGCTGAGGGTATAGATTCATGGGTGGTTTAAGGAGAGGGCAGGTTGCAGGAGAAAGGACAGATGGAATGTGGGGCAGAATGGTGGTAAATGTAGATGGGAGGATGAGACAAACACGACTACTGACTGGGGCAGGAACTTCAGCTGTGGTCCAGCTCCAGTACTGTCACGAGAGCTTGGGGGCACCTGACAGTCACATAACCCATTTCACAGCCTCAAGAGCCTCTGCTTTGAGATCTGATTTAGTTTGCCAGCACAATGCCATGTGGCTAGAAGATCTGGAAACTGCTTTGCTAAAACTGGTTGTTTGATGTAGACAAGTCACATCACCTCTCAGGACCTCAACACCTGTGATATGGGAATAATAATACCACCTATCTCACTGTTTCTATCTGCATGAGATGAAAGGGTGGGTGTGAGGCATTGTGTAAACTGAAATGTCATATACAGAAGTCAGTTAAAAACTATTTTGTAATTGGCATTGTTTTATATAATCATGGTTGTTTTCCTTTTCCTTTAGGTGTGATATCTCACAGAACTGATTTACTACTTTAAAAAAAAATCCTTTTAAAACAAGGGACCAGAAGCCCAGGATGCAGATAAAGAATGAGGGAAGAAAACCAATGTTTGCTGAATGTCAGTGCCATCATCTGTGGCTACTTCAGCCTCACAGCAACCATGGTGGCTGTGTGAGGGGGTCCTCTTGTTCCACGGAGCAGCAGAGGCTCGGTGAGGGGCAGTGATGTGCCCTCAGTTATCATGGAAGTGAGGGTCAGGGCTGGTTGGGTGCTTGGTACTCCTTCATGGGAGGGGGGGTGTGACCCAACAGTGATGAGTCATCACCAGTCATAAAACATGGGCAGGTGTGGGGGCCTAGCACTTGACTACAAACTGAAGACTGAGCATGACACCCATAAATTTGAAATTAAGAAGCTAAGAAATTTATTCTTAGGCCTTCTAGGAATGAAATGTGCATTCTTGAGCATAAGATACATTGAGGCAGATTTCAGCTGAGGATAAGGAAGAACATTCTAGAGAAGTGACTCATCTGCAGTGGGTTGAACTGTGACCCTAAAAGATACTGTAAATGTCTTTTTCTCTGGAAACTCTGAATGTGGCTTTTTTTCTTTTCTTTTCTTTTTTTTTTTTTTTTTTTAAGAAAAAAGATCTTTACTGTTGTCACTAAGGTTTTGGAGATGAAATCATTCTGAATTGTCCCATGACAAGTGTCCTTATAAGAGACAGATAACAGGGTTGAAGAGAAGACCCCATGAAGATGGAAGCAGAGACTAGAGAGATGTAGCATAACCAAGGAATGCCTGGAATGTGAGGCTGGAAGAGCCAAAGCTGCATTCACCCTTTGGAGGGAGCATGGCCTGTTTTGAATTCACACTTTCAGTCTCCAGAACGACTAGAGAATAAATCTCTGTTGCTTAAAACCACCAACTGTGGCAATGCATCACATATACTACCCATAACTAATGCCACCACATATACTACCCGTGGTGGCCAGGTGACTTTGAAGGGGATGAGCTCCCTGCCATTCAAGATAGGGGTAGCAGGGAGTGGATGAGCACTGACTGGGGATGCTCCAGATGGGGCTGGAAACATCTGACAGCAGAGTGGCTTGGAGGGCTGTACATACTCTGTTCAGCCTAAGGTTCTGTGGCTCTAGAGCAGAAAGGGCCAGGGCATGGGATTTCAGTCATAACCAGGTAGACAGCTGCTAGCATGCACTGAAATAGTAAAGTGCTCACGCTGTCAAATACATGGTGAGTTGATATGATAAAGTTGAGTATTAATTTCACTGGAAGAGCTACCATCATCATCAACCACTTTTGGAAGTAGGTGGGGAAGAAAATGGATGGCCAAAGCATTACAGATAAATCCAGTTTAAAGAGCCAATACAATTCATCATAATCTAATTTCAGTTTCAGGATCAAGGAACTGAGGCTGGAGGAGGGATGGTGGAGATCTAGCTTCAGTCTCTAGTCAATCAGGACCAGGGGGCAACAAATCCTCTCAGCATACTTCCAAGTCGGGGAGCGCCCAGGGTGTCTATGACCTTGAGGCCTACCTCCTGCCACCTCTGTCCATTGACAATGGTCCTGTCCTTGGGTCTGTGCTACCAGCCTCCAACCCCAGAACCTCTGGCCAGTTCTCAAGGTCAAATTTCTACTCTGTGGACATGCCCAGCGTCATTACCTTGTGAGGCCCTTGCAGCTGCCTCGTGGACCTCAATGGAAACTGCAAAAGGGTCTCAGCTGGTATGATTGGGGGTCAATCTTTGTGTAGGATTCCTTTTTGTATGCTCTTCCTGTGGCCCCTTGAAGGACAAGGTGCAATCACTAACAGTTCTTTGAAGCTGCTGGGAAGGCTGCATCTGTACAGTGCAAGCAACTCTGTTTATCTGACCTGAAGAGAGGGCTTAATAGCAGCCTTCTGAGGGGAGGCTGCATTTTCCTTTGGGGAGGTCTGAGGTGGGTGCAGCAGCCAGCTTCCTCACTGGAGGGGTCTGAATGGAAACCGGTTTGCACGGGATGTGAAGATTCAAGTACCCCAGTATAGGGCCAGGTCCTTTCACATGTCCTTCCTGAAACTCCACAATGGTATAAGGTGGGTTGTACGTGTGACCTTAGATTTGAACAGATGGGTGGAATGGAGAGAGTATTGGGTTTGGAGGTTGGAGGTTATCAGGTGGTCTTTGGTAAATCATTTAAATCTCTAAACTATGCTCATCTGTAAAATGACATTGATTCCAGTCACCTCCACAGATTTAAAGAGGACCCAGTGAAATGTGGGATGTGAGCAAACATGTGCTGGGTATTCACAGACTGGTGTTCTGAAAGCAAGCAGCACAGAGGCCGCTATGGGGAACACCCATGGGCTTGGGGGTTAACACTTTATGCCACCACTTATCAGCTGAGTGATCTCAGGCACATGAATATCCTCATTAGTAAAATGAGGTGTTATTTAGACCATTCTAGTAGGGTGGGTGTGCGAACTGAGGTAATATCTGGCAGACACCAGGCATGGCACAGAGTAATGCTTAGTCACAGGGGCTCTGTTTATTTTTATGTCGATGGAGGCCCCTGGGAGTGAGAGCCCTGACAGAACAGCAGCCCCCTCACTCGCCTCCTGTTCTGCACCCACCATGAGAAGCCCCTTGTAGGCATAAACGATGCCGAGCCAGATGGTCATGTGGGTGTTCTCACAGTGCTCCAGGAGAGGGCGGATGGAGATGTCCCGTCCGGCTGGATCCGGCTGTGAAAGGAAAACAGACACTTAGGGACGGTACCACACACCTTCCAGGAGCCAGGTCCCTGTCTGAGGGTCCTTCTCTCTCTCCCCTATGCATACCCAGTGCCACATTGGGGAGGCCTTCCGGGATCCACCCTGAGGCTCAGGTCTCAAGCAGGTTGATTGCCTTCTGTTGGTTGACTGTGAGCCAGCTCTGCACCCCACTTATCTGTGTTCCTGACACTGTTTCAGGGTGATTCAGCATCCTCAGAGTAAGGAGAGGGTGACTTCTGTGCCCTGAGTACCTGGTACAAGATGGGGCCCAGAGCAAGCATCTGTAATGTTTCTTGAAAGGGTGAGAGTGAGGAGGCGCAAAGTAGGTGAGAAGGTCTTCAGATAGTTCTGGGACTAATTTGGATAGCTGCAGATACAGTAGCTACTGATTGGGTCAAGCATGGGACCTGCCAAGTCCTTTTAGAGAGACCCCCCACCCCCCTTGTTCACTATCCCTACTGAAGGAACTGTGGTGGCAGCCATTTTATGTACCATATGACCCACCCCAGACCAGAGCTGATTGGACAAGGGGTAGGCACTTGATCTTAGGGGGCCAATCAGAGCAGATCAGAGATCTAAGAGGTTTCTTAGTGCCTACTGCTCTGCCCAAAGAGGTGGTGGAAAGGATCCTACCCAAGTTTGCCTTCTCGCAGCAATTAGAAGAGGATTCTCTCTCTGGGAGAGAAGTTTCCAGATAGAGGAGAAAAAGATCCCCAGGAAATTAAAAAAAAATTAAAAAAAAAACCATATAAGGATAAATTGCAGACAATCTTATCCTTTACTCCTAAATATCCAGCATGTATTTTCTAAGAGTAAGGAAATTCTCATACATAACCACATTCACTTACCAAATTCAGTAATTTAACATTGACATAATATATAATCTGAATATCACCTATGTTCAAATGTCACCAATTGGCCCAATAATGTCCGTTAAGGTCATTCTGTTTCTTTTCCAAGTAAAATCCACTATAGAGCTAAGCACTGCATCTCCTTGTCATATCTTTAGTCCTAAGTAAGACCTCAGCCCACTGTGATCTTTCATGTTATTGAAAATTCTGAAGGATTCAGTTCAGCTATTTTTTGTTAGAATGTCCCCCAATTTAAGAGTGTCTGAATGTGTTTTCATGATTAGATGCAGGTTATACATTCTTTGCAGGAATTCCATGAAGGTGATATCCTCGCCTCTTTGGTATTTTGTATCAGGGATGCTTGATGGCACTTTGTCCCATTATAGATTATGTTAACCCTGATTATTTCATTTCTGGATCCCTCCACTTCCAGGGTACCATTTCTCTCTGGGAATTAAAAAATAATCTGTGGGAGGTACTTGAGATGTGTGAGATTCCTGTTCCCCCACAAATAAGAGCCCAGTGGTTTTGACATTTATTGGTGATCCCTAACTCAGCCACATTACCTTGGTGACTGCAAAATAGTGATTTTTCAGATTTTGTCATTCTGTTGAAATATTGGCATTCTACTAGAAACAAGATCTTTCCTTTCCTCCCACTTAGTTATATATATTAGTTGGACTGATGGGTTCCTTTTGAATTCAATGTCTTACAATCCATCACCATCATTATTCATGTTGGTGCTCAAATTTTCCCACATTTGGCCATTGGAAAACCCCTTCATGCTGCCTCCTATGGTTTTCCAAGGAGTCCCTATTATTTTTTGGAGCACCTTTTTTTACATCTTGGTGCAACATGTTCCAGACTGAGTCAACCATTTCTTTGAGGAATGCTAGATAATGTTACTTAGAAGTCAAGATCTGGGAACCAGATGCATTCACTGCTTCTGTTACTACTTTTAGGCCTACCTACCAACCTACTTATTCCCTCCTCACCATCCATCATCCATCCATCCATCCATCCATCCATCCATCCATCCATCCATCCATCCATCCATCCATCCATCCATCCATCCATCCATCCATCCATCCATCCATCCATCCATCCATCCATCCATCCATGCATCCCTGTTCGATCTTCCTATCATCTATCTATATATAAATACTGATGCAATCCAACACCAAGGTTTCTTCCTTATTTCCCCCCATTCCACACTGATTTTTCTTCTTCCACAGAAGATTTTTCTTCTTCCACAGTAAGATTTATAGTTCCTAACTACATCAAAATATTCACTCATTTGTTTCAGTCCTACAACAGAGGCAAAAGAGTTTCCAAATTGCTACAACCATACACCACTAATATGGTCTTTTAAAGAACCATATTTAGGATTTTGTGTTCTGATGGACTGATGGACAGTTCTGATAGGGCCCAGGGTAAATTTACACTAAGGTAAAGGATAGGCATCCCAGGGGCAAATGCTAGAAAGAAAGGGTGGTCCAGTGGGATCTAGGGATGTGGGAGGTGATCCTTAGGCAGGTGGAAACTTTAATTCTTTTGGCCCTGCTTCCCTTTGAGTCAGGCCAGGACCTGGGCTTCTGTGAGCTGGGAAACTAAGCTGCTCCCACGTGGAGGCAAGACAAGCTGGGAGATGTAGGATCCATGTGCTCAGGGTATTTTGTAACCAGATCACCAGTTGCATGGTCCCTCAGCCTTGATTTATATTTTATTACTCAAATTCTTAGTTTGTCCCCATGTATTCCTATGGTCATTGGGTCCAAACATAGGCTGTGTCCTGGAGGGGAGCACGGGGCTCTGTGGTGGTGACAGTAGTAAGAGTGAGACCCCTAGGGGAAAGTGATCTCAGCAACCATGCTCAGGGTTGCCAGGGCTAGAAATTTCCCCTCTAGTGATACATACCCAGGAGCTATTCTGGACTCTACTGAGGGTCACTGGGGTTTCAGACATCCCTCCCTTGTTGAGCTTAGGAGACTGAGAAAGGACATGGCCCCAAGGTCAACAGTGACTCAGTGAGAGCACATGGATTTCTCCAGTGTCTGACAACCAAGGAGCCATTAGGATGCAGTGGCACGGGCCCACTATAAGGTTAAGTGGGAAGATGGTTGTTCTACAATGAAAGGTGATCCTTTATGATGGCATCGTAGATTCTCAGCAGGGGGACTGATGCCATCACACACACCATCTTCAGTGTGACGAGGCCACTGTTCATGGGAAGCTGACAGGGCTTACATGCCCCCAGTGAGAGAAAGCCCCCTTCTGCCCATACTCGGTCAGATGGTGGCAAAGTTCTTTTCTAGAACCAGCACCTTCTCCTCCTGTACTTCCACGCACTGATCCCATGCTTCTCCCGGGGGATCCTAAGAGTAATTCCAAATTCTCTCCTTGAGTCTGCACCCTCCTTCCTCAGGAGGGAGGGATCTGCAGTGAAGGTACACATCACCTCCCCCTCAAGTCAACTCTGATCCTTTAACCTGCTCAAGTTCCCACTCATCTGCAGGCCCAGGCCTGTGCACAACACCCCAGGTGGTGCCCGCCGCTGCTCTCTTGCTGCAGCTCCCTTCGGCTTTCTAAATAACTGCTTGGCTGATGATTCACATGTTCCTATGACTCTGTCAGGTAGTTTTTACCTAACTGCTGTTAGCACTCTCTTCCCTCTGCAGCTAACCTTTCAGCCTGGTTATCTTTTACCTCGACCCTTTCCCCCATCCTGGTCTGCTCTGACCTCTCGAGTTTCAAAATCTTCATTCTTACATCCCGGCTCTCAGTTCCCTGACCAGCTCAATACGTCTAAGCTTGGCCTGGCTGCAGCAAAGAACCAAGGGTCCATCCAGGCATCAGAGACATCCATGGTCCCGGGGTGGGACGAGCTGCCTTGCCTTCATCTCCTCAGCACGCTGGCGCCAGCCCAAGAATAATTCACACACACAACTTCTGGTCACTTTCACGACTCTCACAGAGCCCAGGTCCACGTGTGCTGGACACAGACCAGAGTGGTAGGGGTTGGGAATGGGCTGAGGACTTTACATACTCATGAGGTTGGGGGTATTGCACAGCCAATTGCAAGAGCCATATCTCTTCTTTTTTATCCATCCTGATTGTGCTGGGGACCGGAGTTTGGTATGGTGTGAACGGTCACACACACAGTAGAGAGATGCTCTTGACTAGAAGATGGGAAGAGCGTGGGGTGGTCTGCCCACCACCTGAGCATTTATTTCGTGTCATCATGCACCAAAGTGCCACTAGAGGGTGCCAGAGACCATGTGGGAGGTCCAGCCCAGCAGCCAGGATTACTCACTACTGGGGACAGAGTAGTAGAGTATCACCAACATCCTGTGCCACTCTAAAAGGTACCCACTGACCTTAAATGAAGCCAGGTTTCCAGATACACAGGATCCCAGTTCTCCAGTCCTATTCTAGGGAAAAAAGGGGCTGTTGGGAAGGGAAGAAGGGATGAGAGGGCCCAGACTGAAATGGTCACTGCACTCATCCTGCTTCCAGAGTGGGCCAGAGATCACATGGCACTGACTGATGCCCTGGCTGGCATCTCACACAGGGCCCGAGCCATGGTCTCAGGCCTGCCTCTTCAAGGAGCTGCACATTGCAGCATCTCTGCTAACCTAGGAAGGTTTCTCTTGTTCTGAGTGACTGGTTTATAAGAACATGGCTTTCTCTTTTTTTTTTTTTTTCGTTCATCCTTACTTATTTGCTTTCCCAGGCAATTACCTAAGTGATCATTCAACCATCCATTCAGTCAATACACGACTGTCATGGTCGGTAATGCCACGTGCTATTCACCAATGCCAGGACTGACGAGCACCCCTCATCGGTCTTGCATGCCAGCAAGATCAGGGCAGTTCCCTGAGAGATGGCTTCAGAGGGAAGAGTGGGTTGACCTTACCGGAAAAATTAACCCTAAGGGCACCAGGAGCTGCCTGGTCATGAGTGGCAACAGTGAGTCAGTTGCTAAGCTGCCAGCCCTACACACATCATTATGCCCAAACATTGTAAGAACCCAACAAAAGGTTATACCCATTTTACAGATGAGGAAACTAAGGCACAGAGGGATTCAATGACTTGCCCCAAATCTCCAGTTAGTAAATGTCAGGGTTGAACGTCCGACCAAGGACTGTTGATCCAAACCAGCGTTCTTTCCTCACCAGTGTTTCCCCTCATCTCCCTGCCTCTCACAAGCATCCCATCACACTCCAAGGAGACAGTAGGTATAAACCTGCTCTATAAACTTGGAAGTGCTGCTCTCACATGGGAGGAATGACTTAGAGGACTCCTGCCTCCCAGCCAGGAGCTCTGTGCTGACAGAATCCTCTTCCTGCCTGAGGGCAGATGTCCAGTAGCAGAGACCCCACCTCTCTGTGATGGGGGATGGTGGGAAGAGGGAGGTGGGAGGGAGGAGGGGGCTGGGAGGACTCGCACCTGACTTCAGGTCTGGCAGCTCAGCGGGAAGCACACAGAAGCTGCCTGGGAAAGCCTCCCTCATCTGTGCAGAGAAGAGAGAGAGCAGCTGGCCCAAGAGTACCTCTGCATGATACAATTATTCACAATGTAGGTCAGTGGCCCCTGCAAACATTTACTTT
>PVHY01029345.1:0-14372 GCA_004024945.1 Uropsilus gracilis | reverse complement strand
GGGGGCTGGGGGGGCGGGTCCCCCGGGGACTGCTCCTCCCGCCTGCCGCCGCTTTAAGAGGCTGCTCGGCTGCAACGAGCGAGCGGGGCCGGAGCCGCAGCCCGAAGGAGCCGAGCAGCGCCAGGCGGACAGGTGGACCGCGGCGGGGACGACAGCGGCATGACCGGCCACCACGGCTGGGGCTATGGCCAGGACGACGGTAGGCACGGACCCCAGCCGGCCCCCCTTCTCTTGGATTCGCCCGACCCTCGCTGCCAGCCGGGTTTCCGCGGATCGGCGAGCCCCCACCCTCCGGGCCCGACTGGGACCCCACTCCCGTCCGGTCCCCAAAACCCGGCCCACCTGCCGGGCGAGATCCCTGGCTCCCCCGCACTCGGCGCAAAGCCCGCGCTGCGCCCCGGCCGGCCGGCCGCCAGCCAGAGCCCCGGCGCCGAGCGCATCTTGCCGCCTCCTCCGCGAAGCCCCCCGGGCTCGCTCCGACCGGGTCGGGTCGGGAGTGCCGGGACTGGAGGTGGCCCGGGGTGGCTGGGGGGCGGGGGCGGTCGCGGTGGAGCGCGGTGCGTGGGTGTCGGTGCCGGGAGCGCGCCCGATGTGCGCCGCGAGCTCCCGGGAGCCAGGCTCCGCGTGTGTCTGGGGGCTGCTTCCCGCAGAAGTGTCCGAGCTGTCTGCTGGCAGGTACGTGAGGGGCGCGCGCCTGTGTCTGGATGTCTCCAAAGAGCAGGTGTCTGAGCAGGTCCCGGCCCACGCGTGGACGCTGCTGGCCCACTGCAGCCTCCTGGGCTGGGGGGGAGAAAAGCTTCTGGATCTGCCTCGGTTTCCTTAGGATGCAGAGGCCCTGGGAATGGAGAGCCAGAGGCCTGGAGCATGGGTCGTAGGCAGGTCAGTTCGCTTTGGGGCTATTTCTTTCCAGGAAGTACGAGTTGGCGGTTTCCTAGCCTCTCGGCTATTTTTTAGCTAGCTGAAGTAGGACAGGTGGGATGGGGGGAAGGGACATGGGGGGGCGGGGAACACCCCCTCCCTTTGCCACTTTTCCGGAAGAGGTGGTCCCTGTGGGGGTGAGTGGGGACTCACAGACTGGGAGTCAGTAGGTGGCAGTGGGTCAGAGGGAACGGAGGGGGTGCAGGTGGGGTCCCTGGCCCCGTCTGGGACCCCAGGAACACCTCTGCGTGTTCTGGAGGTTGAGAAGCCAGATCTGGATGCGCAAAAGCCAGAGGCAGTCAGAAACAGTACCAGAGAGCAGCGGAAGCCGGGGAGAGAGGCAGCCTGACAAAGCCCGGAGAAGACCATCGTCCCCCAGCTCCTGCTCTAAGCCAGCTTCTCGGTGCTTCCCCCGGAGCCCAAGTCCCCTTACTCGAGCCTTCTTGCTAGTCCTGCCCACACTCTCTGAGCATCCGGCACCCAAAAGGGCTGCCACCCTTAGGCCACTGCCCCTCACCCAGCAAGACCTGGGAGGTCCAGTCTGGGGCTCGGGAGCAAGGGCAAGAGCAAGGCTAGAGGTGCCGGCGTGCCGCACGCTCGCAGGGCTTCAAAAATAACCCAGTGGGCCTGGGCCACGATTCTGCGTCATCCACTGGGGACGCAGCTCTGTGGGCACCTGCTGCTGTTTTCTCGGGAAAACTTAAGAAGCCAAAATGGGGAGAAGCACCAGCCGGCAATCACTCTAAAAATAGGCCGCATCTCAGGATGTTCCCCAGGGAGACGCCGAGCCTCTCGCTGCAGATGGAGTCGCTGGGAGGCAGGTGGTGGGCGCCCGTGGGTGTGCACACAGGTGTGTGTGCACACGAGTGTGTGCATGAGCTGGTTTGCTGGAGTCTCAGTGCAGCCCTGGGTCTGCAGCAGAGGCACTTGTGTGCGAGCGTGCCTGTGGCGGTATCAGAGGCGGGCAGGGCTGTCTGTACTGTGTCCCGGCCCGGTCACTCTGGGCCTGGGGAACCCAGGTACATGTGTGTACATGTGTGTGCACGGATGAAACTCTAGATCTGTGGGTTACATGCTTAGGAAGGGCAAGTCTGGGCAGTGCCTGCACATCCTATATGTTTCTGTACCCAAGATGTGTGTGAGTGGGCACCAGTACCCATGTCTGAGGGATCATGCTGGTTTCAACTCTACAAGGTGGCTGTGAGGAGCCAGTGCATGTCACAGAGCCCAGGCTAGGTGGATGTGAGTTTTTTGCTGTTGTGAACCCCAAAAGGAAGATGCCCCAGGAGCAGGAAGAGGTGGGGAGCTGGACTCCAGATTCTGGGGGCCTCTCAGCATTCAATGGCAAGGTCTTACTGCCCAGAATGCTCCCCCACCCCCGCCAGCCTGTCTGTTATGCTCCCCTCCATGTATTACCTCCTTGGGTCTCCTCCCAGTACTGGGAGGTGTTTCAATGAGGCCAGTCCGCAGACAAGGAAATGGAACTGAGAGGGAAGTGGCAGGGCTGGGGTTAGAGCTTCAGACTGCAGAGCTCCAGATCAGGGGCTGCCCTCTGGAGGAGCAACAGGGAGGCAGGTGCCATTGGCCTGCAGCCCAGAGTGCCAGGCTAGCCTGGACCTTGTCCTCACCCCACCTGCAGGGCCCTCTGAGTGGCACAAGCTGTACCCCATTGCCCAGGGAGACCGCCAGTCACCCATCAATATTGTATCCAGCCAGGCTGTGTATACACCCAGCCTGAAGCCACTGGAGCTTTCCTACGAGGCCTGCGCATCCCTCAGCATCGCCAACAATGGCCACTCTGTCCAGGTAGACTTCAATGACAGCGATGACCGAACGGGTAAGTGGCCCCCTCCAGAAGCTGGCGCCCTCCTCTGGGGGTCCTCAGCCTGAGTTGGGCAGGTTCTAGGGGGCAGGGAGCGCCACTGCTCACCAGCCAGGAAGCCTCAGAGCCATGGGCTGAGCCTTGAGTCTCCTTATGCATAAATGGAAGCGGTAAAATCTGGTTTTCCAGGGTCAGAGAGAGGGAAAATGAAAAGCTCAAGTGCTGCAGTGCTGACATATAGCAGATGTGCAGCAAATGCTAATTCTTCCTTCTCTTCCACTTAGAAGGTTGGGTGGGTTTTCATTTCCTGGTCTGTCCCCGACCGGCCATGTGACCTAAAGCCAAACCCTCCCATCTGAGTGATCTGCCCAAGCCCAGCAGAGCGAAAAGGGGGAGGAAATGTTCTGTGCAGCAGGCCCTTACTGCGGTCTCAGACTGCTCTCTTACTCGTCTCAAGAATGTACCATCTAAGGTGGGTCAACAGAGATTCAGTGGGATGGGGAGTCAGAACCAGCCTGGTCCAACCTCAGAGATCCTCTCTCCAACCTACCCACGACATCACAGTCCCAACCAGAGACAGGCTAGCAGGAACTTGTGGCAGGTTCTTTCAAAGTCTCTCTGCCCTGGGATTAGAACCTGTGGTCTTCTGTGGTAAACTCTTAGGCAGAGGCCTCAGAAGTGCTCATTAGTGGAGGGGTTCTGTCCTTATGACAAGGCCTGTGGAGGTGGAATGGGATGAGGAGGGAACTTGCTAACATTTCTTGGGTAAGGACATGATTGGTACCATGCCCTTTCTGCCCTACTTGAACAATGAAAGCACTCAAGGGAACTTAAGTTTTAAAGAGAATACCAAGGAGGCAGAGAAGGGAAGGAAGTCAGACCTTTCATTAGAGGGGTATCAGCTACTTAGTGCTGAGTTCCCTGGTAGGCTAGGGAAAAAGAGAAAGAGGATCAGATAAGTTCCTATTGCAGAACAGGGGAAATCCATCAGCTCCTCAGAAGAAAGACATGGCATTTCCCGGTTCTGACTTCTTTTTTTTTTTCTTTTGCCCGTGGAACCACAGGCTCTCGTTGCCCGGGGTACCACAGACTCAAGCATTCCCCAGCCTCAGCTTCCCAGGTAGCTGGGATTACAGGCGCGTGCCACCACGCCCAGCTATTTTTTGGAACTAGGTCTCACTATGGGCCCCAGGCGGGACTCGAACCACAATCCTAGCTCCGGCCGCTTCCTAGGCTGAAGCTTACAGACACGAGCCACTGTGCCCGGCCTCCTGGTTCTGATTTCTAAGCGAAACCTCTGACACAAGGCTTTGGAAAGGGTCATGAACTTTTGATGACCCCAGCAGACAGGTTGTACCTTTAACAGTCTTCAGAAGCCATTGAGGCATTAACTCAGACATCAGTAGCTCAGTGAAGGTCACTGTTGTGGGGGAAGATCCAAAAGGACATGCCTAGGAACTACTGAGCCAGGGTCTCTTCCCCACCCAAATGCCCAGATCAAAGAGGATAGGGAGTCAGTAAGAAGAGGGTAGGTAGGCTTGGGAGTGAGGCAGAGACCCTGCCACTCACCAGCGGTGTGACCTTGGGCAGGGTTCCTGCCTTTCTGAGCCCCAGTCACACACAATTATATTGTGTCCCCCTCAAGGTCACCATGGGGTCACCGTGGGCTGAGAATGCTGAGCCACTTGTGAGTGCAGGTGAATGGCAGTGTGTTCTCTCGTCAGGAGGGAGCGAAGTGCCTAAGGGGGCCCGTTCAGAGGGTTGGAGAGGAGTTCACTCTGAGCTGTCCCCTTGAGGTCCACGTGACACATGCTCATGCGAGAAGAGGGGACGTATGAAGAAACTAGGGCTGCAGCCCCAGGATGGAGCGATGTGGTTGGGCCCCTGCCCAGTGCCACCACCCCAGACTCTCCTTGACAACTGCACAGCATGGCTATGGATAGAGAGCCTGCTTTTCAGTTACGGCAGGCCAGCGGGGCCTCTGGACTGTCCCTCCTCCATGTTCTCAAGGCACCCACTAGGGGCAAAGCCCTGCCCTGGTCACCCATCCTGGAGGGCCTGAGTGGAACTGTGAACCTGGCTGTCACCTGATCCAGGGGCTCACATTCAGGCCTGTCCGAGGCTCCTCCACAGCCAGATCCCTTTCAGCTGGAAATTCAATCAGTCCCAGGAGGCCTCACGCATGGCCTCAGCTCCCCAAGTATCAGGGTGGGTAAGTCCAAAACCAGCTGAGTAGGACCTTCCAAAAAGGCCTAGGTGGGAGGGACCCTAGAGTTACCTGGGTCTGGTCATCTGAATAAGGGGTCTCAGGAGCTGGCCACTAGATAACACCTTGTCCTGGGGAGACTCATGGTTCCAGGGAGGCTACAGTGTGGTGATTAGGGGTTCTGGCCTTAATGAAGAAGATACGGACTTAAACCTTAGCTCATTGCCTTGCTGTGTGACCTTGGGCATATGCCTTACCCTCTCTGTGCCAATTTCTTTTTCTTTTTCTTTTTTTTGAGACTAGGTCTCATTATTTTTGCCTGTGGAATCGCAGGCTCACGTTGCCTGGGGTACCATGTACTCAAGGAATCCCCAGCCTCAGCTTCCTAGGTAGCTGGGATTACAGGCATGCGCCAGCTATTTTTTGGGACTAGGTCTTGCTGTGTTGCCCCGAGTGGGACTCAAACTGCAATCCCTAGCCCCAACCGCTTCACAGGCTGAAGTTTATAGGCACGAGCACAGTGCCCGGCTGCCAATTTCTTTTTTTATAAGACAGAGATAGTATTAAGGTCCACCCCTCATGGGCTGCTATGAAGACTAAACAAAATAACCCTCTGACCCAGCTTTGGGTCCGGGATCCAGATATGGAACTTATTGTTAGTGGTAATGAGGGGGAAGGGGCTGGTAGGTGGGTCCCAGCTTCCATGAAAACAAGGTAGGAATGGGGAAATTAGCCAGATGGACAGATGTATTATCAGCACCAGCTGCCTGTACCCTCTACTGGCTCCCAGGATCTCTGCACTGGCCCAGCGAAGAGTCAGTGGGACTGTGTTGTGACCGACCCCAGCACCGTGAGCCCAACAAGTTTTCAAAATGAAAAATGTATCCCCCTCCTGACCCTTGCCCCAAGCCTGGCACAGCTGCCTGCCCAGTGGTGAGGGTGCTCGAACACCAATTGCTGCATCCCCTCCTCCTTCCTGCAGTGGTGACTGGGGGCCCCCTGGACGGGCCCTACCGGCTCAAGCAGTTCCATTTCCACTGGGGCAAGAAGCACAGCGTGGGCTCAGAGCACACGGTGGATGGCAAGTCATTCCCCAGCGAGGTGAGCCCCTCCTCCATCTGAATTCATTTCTCCCTGGGGCCCTGGATAGTCAGGGGTTTGGTAAGTGCCAGCTCTGGGGAGGATACTGGGGAAGGCCCAGGGGACTCTGGGAGACAGCCTCACCCCCCCCCCTCCAGCATGGAGTCTTCCACCTGAACTCTTCCATGACAGAGTGGTCTATGTGTCTAGAAGTTTTCTGCAAAGCACATCCACTCCCACCCTGGCTAACCACCTTTCATGGACAGAGCCTGGCATTCAAGGTCCTACAGGAACTGGCCTTACCTGGCCTCATCATCCTCTCCCCATTCTGACCTGCCCACACCCGGCTTTTTCTTACTTCCAGGCTTCTGCCTATGCTGTTCTCTCTGCCTGGAATACTTTCTCGCAAGGGCTCCATCTGATAAAGCCACATTTAATCTTTGTACCATGGCTAAGGGCGCCATGTCCTGGGGTGGCACCATGTTGCATCGCTATCATCTATTTTACAGTTAATTCATGAAGGTCAGGGCCCAAGTGGATTCCTCTTTGGATCCCCTGGGACCAGAGCAGTATGGATGTTATTTCTGGCCATTGGGGAAGTCCCCTGGGTCTCCCCGGGATCCTAGTCCCAGGAGGTTTGACAGCCTACCCTCCTGCAGAGGGCTCAGAGTCTGCTGGGATACACACTTGGCCCCCAGCTCCCATGGCCCCTTAGGGGTGCTAGGCAATGGCCCATTGCTGCCCCTCTAGCTGCACCTGGTCCACTGGAATGCCAAGAAGTACAGCACCTTTGGAGAGGCGGCCTCAGCACCCGATGGCCTGGCTGTGGTCGGTGTCTTCCTGGAGGTAAGAGGTGGTTACTAGGGTGAGGAGGAGCATGGGAGACCTGGTACTGCCCCTGCTTCCAAAACACAGCGGGCTCACTTGGCCCTCTTCCACAGACGGGGGACGAACACCCCAGTATGAACCGTCTGACGGACGCACTCTACATGGTTCGATTTAAGGTGAGAGCAGGTGTCTTTGCCTCTGACACAGAACAGCCTTGGGGGGAGGGAGGAAGAGGCCAGACCACAGAGGGAGGCCATTCACATCTCTATTCCGGCAGCAGAGCCTCACCAAGATGGAAAGCACAAAGCCGCGCATGGTGTTGCGTGCCTGTAAGCAGCAGCCTAGGATGCCGCGGCGGGGACCAGGGAACGCAGTTCAAGTCCCGCTCGGGGCAATGTAGCAAGACCTAGTTCCAAAAGTAACTGGGTGTGGTGGTGCGTGCCTATAATCCCAGCTACCTGGGAAGCCGAGGCTGGGGACTGCTTGAGTCTGTGGTACCCTGGGCAACGTGAGCCTGCAGTTCCCTGGGCAAAAAATAGCGAGACCTAGTCTCAAAAAAAAGAAAAAAAAGATGGAAGGCACAGATCTGCTGACCGCATCATCAGGTCCCCGGCCCCCGCTGAGTGCCCAGCCTGCAGCCTACTTGGATATAGGGCTGCTGAGATGCTTGTCCTAGTAATGGTTGTCCCCTAGGCAGTGTCACTAAGGGTACAGAAGGCAGAGGACAGAACGTTGTGGCCAGAGAGCTCCAGGAACTTCAGCTTTTACACACCAGCCTATGAGGGGAGGAGGCCCAGCCGCTGGGAGAGGCCATCTGGGACTGCAGACATCTGCCCACGATTTGCATCGACGGGCCAAGAAGTGCAAATCTTAATCAAATAGGGTGGCCAGGCTGCCGGGCAGGTCCTGGAGAAGTCCACGCTGATTCCCGGGGTCTCCCTATCTTGCCCCTAGGGCACCAAGGCCCAGTTCAGCTGCTTCAACCCCAAGTGCCTCCTGCCTGCCAGCTGGCACTACTGGACCTACCCCGGCTCCCTGACCACTCCCCCCCTGAGCGAGAGTGTCACCTGGATTGTGCTCCGGGAGCCCATCAGGATCTCCGAGAGGCAGGTGAGGCCTCCCATTGCACAGGCAGAGGGCCAGCTTGGGGGCTGAGGCTGCCCTCCAATCCGCAGCCAGCGGCCTTGCAGTCCTGGGAGCAACTGTGACTGGTAACCCCCTCGGCATAGGCAGAGGGGATGTCCTGGATCCTGGGACCACCCCTTCTATGTTAGGTCTGAGCTGGAATTGGGGGGAGCAGGGGCCCGGGGTCCAGAGCCCAGAGCATGTAAGTAACTGAGGTCAGGGTTCCAAAGAGGGACTCTGTGTGGAGGAATGGGGACAAGACCGAGGGCTGCCAAGAGGAGGCGAGGCACGTGATGTGCCTGGGTTTGGAGAACTCCTTGGAGAACCCCCATTCTGCCCCGAGTGTCTCCTCCACCCTCTCAAGATGGAGAAGTTCCGGAGCCTGCTCTTCACCTCAGAGGACGATGAGAGGATTCACATGGTGAACAACTTCCGGCCACCTCAGCCTCTGAAGGGTCGTGTGGTCAAGGCCTCCTTCCGGGCCTGAGCTCACCCGCCCAGTCGGCCGCCAGGACACCATCTCCCCAAGGGCTTCCATGTTCAGCAGACACCAAACCATCAAGTCTCCCCGCGGGGGGCAGGGGGGGTGCCATGAACCCCCTTCAGCCAGCTTGCTCATTGGCTCCCTTGGAGGCTTCTTCACAGGGCCCTCAGTTAGGAGCATCCTCCAGCTGCCCTGGGGACAGGCAGGACAGGAGTGAGCTGCTTCTGCTCTCTAAGATCCAAAGGCCCCTGGGAACCTCTTCTGTCTTCCCCACTGGCAGTGGCCTCGACCCCACCCTGAGCTCACACTGTGACAGACAAGACCGAGCTCTCTGGGGCAGGCAGCTGGCACTGCCAGAAAGACTCAAGCAATAATCAGAGGTGGGCAGGGCTGCCCTCTCAGCGTTACCTCTTCTGCAGGCCTCTGCCATGCACCTCACTGCCAGGCCATTAAAATCAGCACCCAGTCTGCTGGAGGTGACATGGCCTCCTGTCTCCAGCTACCTGCTGCCGTGGGCAGGCGCTGGCTGCAGCTTTGAGAGTATCTCCCCTCGTCCTCACCCAGCCACCAAAGCCATCTATGTGACAATCCACCCTTGCACTGATTAATAAAGTCTATCATCCTCGCAGCAGGCACCCACCGAGAGCCTGTGCCTGTCAGCTATGCTCCTATGATCCAGGAGCGGGTCGGTACAGCACAGGATGTTGGGAGGGATCTGGGTACTGAGCAGGTAAGGGCTTGATGAGGGCAGAGCCATGCAGGCAGAGAAAAGGGGGGATCTGCCTCATCTGGTGAAGAAATTAAACTTCACTTGGTATTCTAAGGCATAGAGAGACCAGAACAGCATGTCTGAAGCGGAGGGGAGAGCAGGAGTGCACGCTCAGCCATGAAAGCTGGCTCAGTGCTGAGAAGGTCAGGGTGCAGGAGGTGGGGCTGATGGTAGGGGCGGAACTGCAGCCCTGGGGGGAGCCTGGGGTGTTCAGTCAGGGCCAGTGGGAGTCCCAAAGGGTCTGGAGTAGAGGGGCTGGGCAAGAGATGCAGTGTGGAGTGTGGCTGGGAGTGAGGAGGGGACAGGAGGGAAGGAGGTGGTGACCAGGGTCCAGGAGGGAGGTGGTGGAGGTGGGGAACCTGGAGCTGGAGGAGAGAGATTAGGAAGCAGAGCTCTGAGATCATTTGGATTTCTGAAAGAGGGGGTGGTATGTCCTGGGTGGAGAGGGGTACCTGGCAGACTGAGATCAGAGGAGAAAATGGCCAACATTTAGGGTTCCAGGCTATAGCACCCCCCAAAATTTTGTAAAGATATTTTTCATTTCATGTGCTGCTTTGGCATAATCTCAGACATATGGAAAAGTTTAGAGGATAAAACAATGAATCCCATAGATGCCTCATCCCTCCCCCCCCACCATGTATACACTATTGGGGAATAATTTGTAGCCATGCTACCCTTCTGCCTCTAAACCCATCATGATTTTTTTTCTAAAAACAAAGACATTCTCATATATAACGACAGTCCAAGAGGCAAAGCCAGAAAATTAACATTGTCCCATCATTATTGTCTAATCAGCATAACGTACCCATATTTTGTCCATTGCCCTATAATAACTTTTCTAACCAAAAAATTTCCCAGATCATGCTTTGCATTCTCTTGTCTGGTTCCTTCAGTTTCCCAGGATGTTGGTTTGGTGGGGTGCAGCCCCATCAGGGAACACCTTGTCAGGTTTGTCAGGTGTTTCCTCGTGAAAAGACTCAGATCAGATTATTCACTTCATAGTAACAGCACAAAAATGACTCTATAGTGAGCTCAGGCTCACGATGTTGGTTTGCTCTATTAGCAATGATGCTAGTTTCGGGTTTTCATTTAACTGAAGTATCACATCCACAAGCACAGTGCATAGACTAAGTGGACTTCCACCCTCTGAACCAGGACCTCATCTGTGGAACCAGGACCCCGATCAGTAAAAATACATGTCCAGTCCCTCAAGAGTCCCATGTCCTCACAAAATTCCTACCTCCCCAAAGGCGCCACCATCCGGAGTCATTTATCAATTACATTTGCCTGGCTTTGACCTTTGAATACATGAACTCATTAATTAATTAATGAATGAAATAATTCATTTCCAAAACCTTCCTGGTTTCTGACTTTTGGGTTCATTTTAGGGTTGTGAGATTCTCAAGGGACATGCTTTTTTGTAATCACAAATGCGGAGCCTCCCATTCTGAGCCTGTGATGAAAATCAAAGTAGAAATTCTCTATACACACACTTTTTAAGAAATCAGCTTTACTCGTTAGTGGTTAAAGGATAGTCATTTCTGATATATAATAAAATATACTTATAAACATAAATAGGGTAAATTTTAAATAAAGTCATGTGTGTCTGTAACACACACACACACACACACACACACACACACATCCGACCCCCACTCATTCCTGCACTGGGAACTGCAATATCAAGGGATTCCAGCAATCTGATTACACCCCCTGCTGGCCATGTATAAAGTTGTCAACTGGTTTCCAGCTCACCCTAAATACTGATCCACCAGCGGCCATAAAGCTTGGCTGTGCTGGGAAAGAACTTTGCCCAGCAGGTTACTGCTTGTCAAGACATTTTAATTATTTGTATGGTATGTGCTCCTGCTTTCCTGGCACCTTAAGTTCTTGCTATCTTTGCAGTCCAGGGCTTCCAGTACTATGCAGATCAGCACAGGAGCGCTACTGTGAAAGGCCTGGAGGGTTGAGGCACGGGATCCTGTTCCCCAAGGACAGAGAGGCTAGACGAGGGTGTACCAGACAGGGGACCAGAAGGAGCAAAGGCTTGGAGGTAGTTACCAGGCATTGAAGGTTAGTGTGGGGGGAAAACGCTGAATTAAGTTGGAGCCAGTCTTCAGCACAGCCTGGGGATGGGGGTGTCCTGATTACAGTGACAAGTCCTGGTTCTTCAGACAGAAATAGCTCCAGAGCAGAGGAAAGGAGGACAACTCTGCCTCCCTACCTCCCCAACCCTACCCCCATTTCGTTCTGTAGCCACCACAGCTGGGGGAGGGGCCCCAGAGGGACGGCATCCTTCCTGCACATGGGGAGCTGAACCCCGAGTCCGGCTGAGGTCCTGCCCAAATCATACAGCCAGCTGACGTATGCCACTGAGGCTCTGATCCTGGGTCCAGCCTCTTAACCACCCCACTGTGCAGAGTGGGTGTCCTGTGCCCGAGGAGGTTCCTGTTCCTTGGATAACAGGTGTGGAAAATGTTCAGGGTGAGGGTGGGGGTTTTTAAAAATGAGCCCTAAGATCACTGTGCCATCTGGTCCTGAGCAGGAAAGATGAAGTACCCAGCTTATGAATTCTCAGCCTTCTCAGAAGTGGGTTTTCAGAGGGTTTGATGGTCACTTCTGGCTGATGTTAAGTGTGTGTGGTTGTCCTGGGTGTGCTTGAGATGCACCCGCCCTGCATGGTTCACGGACGCCATGCACACTCAGGAGAGGTGCACACTGCTCACACCCACAGGGACAAAGGCTCAACGTTCTTTACAGTCTTTGCCTAAAGAAGGTTCAAGGAACACATGTTAGAGTGAGGCTGTAAGTGTCTTGGGGGGGAGCTTTTTATGTGAGTTGGGAGGAACCCAAACTGGCCCCTCAGTCTGTTAATGTGGATCAGAAGCTTCCAGAGGAGTGACTTGGCAATGAATCCAGGAAGCAGGGCTCAGACTCATCTCAGCCGCAGATTTGGGGAACCCGGGGCAGTCCGTTTAGCTCTCTGATTCTAGTTTGCTCTTCCAAGAATGGAGAGGTGGAGGCCTCACTGAGTATGAAGGATAGCTTCTGCCAGATGCAAAGAGATTTTACAGCCAAAAGTAGGTTCATGGGGAAATGTTTGGAATTGCTGCAATAAAGTTGGATGGATTCCTTTCATGGCATGATTATTCCACGCCCTGAGTGGATATGCCGTTGTCAGCTGGACACCTCTCCCTGGGTGGGGCGGCTGTACCACCTTCTAGCTTAGAACATGTTCTGGGATCAGCCAGAAGCACAGTCCTCCAAGGCCAGACAGTCTTCCAAGCCTCTCCAGCCCTGAGCCAGGCTGGAGACTGGGTAGGCAGCCCTGGCCATAAAACCCCAGCCCTTCCCTTCACCCACAAGGCCAGGACCTTTGTCCCTTATATTTCTTTCCTGGAATGCTCTCTCAGAAATGGCCTGACAGACTCCTTAACTTTCTTCAGCTCCTTCCCCAAAGCTGATACTCTCAGAGAAGTCTCCCCTGATTCCAGGCTTCAAACAGCTCTCCCCTCCCCTCCCCCCCTTCCCCTCTGCACCCTAGGAAGAGAGCTCAGGCCTGCGTGCTTCTTCCTTCCCCTTCCTGTGTGTAGTACATAGGACGGACATCTTCCCTGATTAGTAAACATAGGCTGCGCAGTGGAAAGTCAAAGAAATATAAAAGTAAAGAATGTGGAAGTACCTGTAGCTGCTGGAAGCAGAGAGCAGCTGTTCACTGCTGGCTTGTGTCACAGTGACGCAGGCACGAAAGGAAAGGGAGGAGGCGGCAGCAGCTAAAGCACAAGTAAATGTTACCACTGAGAAGTCTTCTCTGTTGTAATCTGACTTTTGCCTCCCTGTGACCAATCACTCCCTCCTGACCTCTCCAACCCCACGCTTGGGGGTCTCATAGGCACAGGTCACCACCCAGGTCCAAGGAGGGTCACTGTGGCCACGGGCACTGACACTCCAATCTCAACCTGCCCCAGGTCCCTGGCTTCCGGAGGAGTTTCCAACACCCCCCATCATCGAGGGGCCTCTCTGGCACACGCAAGGTTTCCTGGGGGCAGCCCAGGCCATGCCAAGAGGGCCAGACTTGCTCACCTGCTGACCTGCTGCAAGTAAAAGAATCCAGGGGGGGCGCCAGGACTCTCACAATTTTGTCTTGTCTCCCTTTCCCACATGATAAGATAGGCGTTATCCACAACTTGGAGTGCAGCTGATAACAATGCTCAGTATTCCTTTCCAGGTATGGCTCCAGAGGCCCAGAGGGACTGTGCCTGACCCAGGACCACAGGACAAGCAAGAGCGACCCCTTGGGTTTGGGGCTCCAGGGCATGGGAAATTCCTGGCCAGCCAGTGAATAAGGCCTGACAGGGGGTGGGTGTGGGCCGAGGGAGGCAGGGGTGTGACCTTGTTGTGTCCATAGGAGAGAGTCCCCAGGCCATCACAGCCTGGAGTTCAGTTGTCCTGTCAGAAACACAAATTGTGCTGCCCTCACCCCCAAGAGTCTGCCCGTCCTCCTCTAGAGAAGGGCAAGCTTTAGTTTCAGTTCTTTGAACCGGGAGCCTAACCAGGAGCCTAACACGCCCATTTTGAGGACTCCTGATAACCTGGCAAGCCCGCGGGTGCAGACTCCTCGGAGCAGCTTTGAGAAAAGGGCTGAGGCAGGCTTGGATTTTATAAAAACACTTGCTCAGACTTACCAAGTACGTCCCTGGGTTGGCTGCTCAGTGGGGCTTGGTGACTGTTCCCTGGGAAGCAGCGCGTCTCCCGTGCGCCCACATGTGTGGTGGATGCCAGGGAAATCACTGACCTGGCGAAAAGAAGGGGAGGTTGCATCACTTGATTTGGGGTGGCACAGGCTTCTGAGGCCGTTGCCTCAGGGCACAGATGTGTTCAGGTCAGCCAGCAAGCTTTCTGGGTTTATTCAGGTGCCTCGAGGAGAGGCTAGGCCGCAGCCAGGGACAGCTCTAGCCTACTTGGCAAAGAACACATGTAGGCTTTTACAAAACCTGAATGTTACAATGCTGACAGCTAGAAGCTGGCTGCCACCCTCTTTGGACACCAGATCAGCCTCAAATCCAGCTCTCCTAACTCCATGGAAGGGCTTACCTGCTGCTCTGGCATTGGAGACTTTACTGGGACACCCCCCCCCCCC
>PVHY01029344.1:0-14366 GCA_004024945.1 Uropsilus gracilis | reverse complement strand
ATGTTAGCCACCACCAGAGGTTGACCCGTGTACTGGAGCTTCAACACAAGACGCCATGTGACGTGTCCTCTGGGGTCCTTGGTCTTGCCTGTTAGGCAGAGAGGAACATGCCTGCTGCCCCGAGGGCCAGAGTGGAGGAAGACAGCCAGGAACCCACTGCTGAAGTGCAGAACAGTCACTAGAGCTGACTTGGGAGGGGCAGTGGGCAGGGACTCTCGCAGCTGTGTGACCTTGGGCTACTTGTTTGACCTCTCTGTGTCTGATTTCTGACTGCAGGGCAGGGATGACGAGAATGCCTGCCTCGCAGGCCACCAGCGATGGACCAGGCAAATGTATGCTGATGCCTGTGTCTGTGTGTAAGGCATGTAGTCCAGGTGGGGGGGTTGCCACGCTTGTTCACATCACTGGGGGCGGGATACGTGACCTCAGCTTAACCCCTGCATGGGGGTGGTGGAGCAGGTATGTGGTCTCTGTTGCTGCTTGGGTAGACTTCGCTATAGGCAGGACCGTCTAGGGAGGATGGGGAAGAGAGGAGAGGAGATTTCAAGGGGGTGGTTCTTTCAGCTTCTCCCAGGCCCCAACTCCCAGTCCCAAGAGCTTCCAGTCCTCCACACTGACACTCTCACTATGAACTCTCACTGGGCACACACAGCCTGGGAGCATGTTGCTGGATCGTATAAGGCAGAACACTAAGGACCTCTCATCTCTCCCATTGGAGCCTTGTTAGGTTTCACTAAAGACAAGAAGGATTTTTGGAAATCTTGACAACCTCTAAACAAACTTAACCAACCAATGGCAGGGAAGAGGAATTGTCCAGCCTATCTGGCACCCAGATGCCACCTGGAGAAATCTCCAGTTAGAAAGCACCTGGAGGCATTTGTGAGGCTAAGAAGCTGAAGAGAAGGTTAACTGTTCATGGCCAGGAGAGAGTTAACTCCTCTATGATCATGGCCTGTGAGACATATGGTTTGGGCAGATTCAGAAACCCAGGCACAAGGGTAACCAGCTCTTCCTGGTATCTGGGCATCCAGTACTTCGTGAGATTTCACCCTGAATGTCTTGCATCTTGGGGCCCCTAGCCCTGGACAGACAGGACTGGCAATCCACCTGTCAGTCAAATTCTGAGCATGGGATTAACCTTTGCAAGAGGAATCGGCAGGAGAGAACTCCCTGTGCACCTCTTTATGGTGGAGTCTCTCCCCTAATCCCCTAACACACCTATTTCATCAGTGGCACGGAGAGGGAAAGTGACTGTCCTGTAGCATGATGAGGAAGGCGATTGGCTGGAATGTGTACTGAGGCTTGCCTGGCTCCAAAACTCACATACCACATCGATGCTCTGTGACCTCTCCTGGGGCCTGAGGCTGAAGAACAGCTTAGTGAATGGTTTTTAAGTGTCACCTACAGTTCAGGTCAACTACAGCAGTGACATGACTTGGCCCAAGCCACATAGCCTGTTAGTAGGAACCCAGCCTTCTGATTCCACAACTGGATATTCCATAGACTAGAAAGTGAGGAGGTCTTACTAGTCATGTGGACACAGAACCAGATGTGCTTTGCCGATGAGTAAACTGAGTTCAAGATCAAGTACTTGGAAATACTTTGTCCAAAAGTCTAGATATAGAAGCAACCCAAGGACCTGGGGGTGGGTGATTGAATAAAGACACGATTGTATGTGCAGATGAGGGGATACTGGTCACCCTTTAAATAGGTGAAATGTTGCCATTTACAACAATATGGTTACACCTTGAGGGGCTTATGTTAAATGAATAAAGAGGAGAGAGACAAACACTGACCTCACCCTTCATGGAATCTACAGGAAGAAAAACAAACAAAATATCCCAGACTCCTGATATGGGGATCTTGACATGTTTGTGACTCCTGGAAGATAAAAACACCTTTAGTTCTAAATATCTGGCCTCTGACTCTCCTACACAGGACTCCCAAATCTCTTGGAATTTCTCTGGTGGTTGCATTTTGCTCTAAGGAGGTGACTGAATGGACTTCTGGAGGGGGTGCACTAAAGACCAAATTGGAGCATGGTTAGGAGACTGGGATCTTCGATGTAAGTTTTTCACTCCTTTGTCAAAGATTAGTTGACTGTATATGTGTGGTTTTATTTCAGGGCACTCAATTTTGTTCCATTGGTTGTATTGTCTGTTTTTGTACCAATACCATGCTGTTTTAATTACTATGGCTTTGTAGTATAATTTGAAGTCTGGAATAGTAATACTTCCATTATCTCTTTTTTTGGTCAAGAGACTTTTTGATATTCGAGGGCTTTTGTTATTCCAGATGAATTTCAGTAATTTTTGTTCTATCTCTCTAAAGAATGTCATCGGGATTTTTATAGGGATTGCATTGAATCTGTAGATTGCTTTTGGTAGGATGGTCATTTTGATGATGTTAATTCTTCCAATTCATGAGCAGGGAATGTCCTTCCATTTCCTTAAGTCATCTATCTCTTTTAGCAGTGTTTTAACATTTTCTTTGTATAGTTCTTTCATGTGTTTTGCTAGGTTTATTCCTAGGTATTTAATTGTTTTTGGTGTGATGGTAAATGGGATGGATTTTTTAATTTCTTCTTCTGCTTGACTTTTTGTGTATAAGAAAGCTACTGACTTCTGTATGTTGATTTTGTAACTAGCTACCTTACTGAACTGATCTATTGCTTCAAGTAGTTTTTCTGTGGCTTTCTTGGGGTTCTCTACATAGAGAATCGTTTCAACTGCATATAATGATAGCTTCAATTTTTGGTTCCCTATTTGTATCCCCTTTATGTCTTTCTCTTGTCTTATTGCCCTAGCTAGAACTTCCAGTACAATGTTAAAAAATAGTGGAAAGAGTAGACATCCTTGCTTGATTCCAGATCTTAGTTGAAATAACCCTAACCACTTAGCAGAAACAGCATATGAGCACTGAAAATAAAAACTTAGGTTCGGTTCCTGAGAGAGCATGAGACCAGTGCCACTCCATCTCATCATTCTCCACTGTCCACTCCCAGGACTGTTCCCTATAATACACTTGCTGATGGTATAGATTGCTTGGTGTGGAAAAACCCACTGTTCTGGTGTCCACTGAATGTGGTAGCAGTGTGAAGTGTGAAGGACAATCACAAGGGGGAGAAAGTGAGTTTTCCCAACACAGATCTCTCTGTTCTTCCATTTATTTAAGAACACCAGGGGATTTTCTAGAAAGAATTTGCATAGGCTTTGGATTCTATCTGCACTGCAAAACCTGGATGCATGAAAACTCTTACTAATATCCGTTCTCTGTTTTAGAATCAGTCAGATGTCACTGACTCATCTCTGCTCTAGGCCTTTCATTGATTCTGTTAATCCCCACAAGACAGGCGTTTCATGGCACCAGACTAGCCAGGGACCTTTGTCTCTATCCAAGAAAAAGCTAAGCAACACACAAATATTGTTCTGCCACTTTCGAGCTGCCCAGGTGGGTGTTTGTACTTCAGGATATTCAGGTACAGTGAGGCGGACAGAGCAGGAGTCGGTTGCCATGAAAAAGCTTGTTCCCAGGAGAGGGGCGAGTCCTGCCAGGCAGGGTGCCATGAGGAAGCCCCGGGTTGGCCAGGAGGCAGCGAGAGTGAGAAGGAGCCGGCAAGGCCCTGCATCACCATCTCTGTGGCCTAGAGCCCAGCGACTCGATGTCACCTGTGGGGCAGGAAGCCAGGTTGGTGCAGACTCTGTTTTCAGCAGAAACAGGCCTTGTGCAGGGATGTGCACGGGGTGCTTCCTCTCTGTCTTCATAGCCACTTTAGGTACTTATAGATACTTGTTTTCTTTCCAGGAAAAGGACTTGCAGAGCTGGTGGATTGGCTGCAAGCATCGAAGATTCCATTTCTTTCCTGAGAGGAGAGGGGGCAGTGCACTGCCCCTCCCCCAACCCTGTTCTCAGTAGCACTGGGACCTGGGAGGGGCAGACAGGACAGTCTATGCCTGACTTTCTTGGATAGGAAGCCCTTCTCCGAGGGTGAGGGGCAAACTGTGGAAGCCTGACCTATTCAAGGGACTGGACACACGGACTTCTTTTCTGCAGGAGTTGAGGGCTGAGACAGACATGGGCACCAATGGCAAGAATGATCCAGTCATCAGCTGGTGAATGCATTCTGGTCATTAGTTTTATCTGTGGCTCACTTGGTATTGTTTCGTTTATTTGTGTGTTATTTTTTATTTATTTTTTTATGATCTCCCACCTTTGTTTATTTTTGTCCAGTACTTGGTTTCTCCCCTCAGATGTGGGCCCTATAATTTTCCTGCCTGTTGATGTATTTTAAAGCATCCACACACTCTAGTAGGAGCTTTTACCTTGCCAGGAAGAACATTGATAAACGGCACCATTCATTTTCTCTTGGAATCTTCATTTCCCTCTCTGGTCATGTGGCACCGTGTGTGTTTCTACAGGGTGTCTGCTGGGTGGGAAGTGCTAGGACTTGCAGGCTCCTCAACAAGATGCAAGGACTCCAACTGAAGTTCGAAGCAGCAGGTATATTGGCAAGAAGCTGAAGCACCAGGGTCCCCAAGCCAAGATGGCAAGAGAGACCCTGAGCAGTTTCTGTGACAACCTTTTAGGGGGAAACACCCCTCCCCCCCATTGTGAAGCAAGCAAACAGGTATAGGATGCATTCCCATAACTACAGTTTTCCAATAATGCTGACATCCATCATCTAGCAGGAGGACAATGCTGGCGTCTATCATCCATCAGGAGGACAAGATGGTTGTCAGGGTCAATCAGGAATAAGGGAAGGCAGAAACAGGATGTCGGACCAGCCAGCTGTGGTGGGTACTTTCCACCAAGAGCAGGGAGAGGACACTGGCTTCAAAATGGAGGTTTTAGACAAAATGAAGTCACTCGCTTCATCTGTACCCAACAGGAAGGAGGTCAGTGAGAGACCCAGGAGGAGGCTCTGTCCACGCCCTACGTCCTTTGAAATCCTGGCTAGATGTAGCAGCAGAGAGCTATGAGGAGCAAGGGTGGGCTGTCCTGGCCCCCTGGGGAGCAGGCAAGTTGTATGTCTGCAAGGTGAGGCAGAGCCCACGGGTGTGGGGTGGGCGTCTGACGAGGAGGGAGATGAAGCCAAGCATGAAGTGACTAGTCTCTTCAGAGCTGCTGAAGGTGGGGGACAGCAGCCCCCCTTACTCTCTGTGTGAAGAGCGTCAAGGAAAACAACCATCTGAGACTGGGAGCCAGTGGTTTGCCATGGGGTCAGCCGGGTCAAGCACCAAAGCTAGCTGACGTGGTGCTGAAGCAGTTGCCACTGACTGAGTCTGGCTTTTGCACCATCGCTAAGTCAACAATGATGCTCCCTGCCCAACATCATCCATCACAGCTGCCGTCCTCAGTGTTGTCCCAGCCAGGTGGCCGCTGGGAGAATGAACTGTGGAGTAAGATGAGTGGAAGCCTCTGTCACCTTAGCCAGGATGCTCTACCTCCTGAAGCCTAGTTCTCTCACCTGTGCCATGGGCACCTTGACCCTGATGGGGGTAATGAGGTAACACATGGCAGGTCCTGGTGGTCCACCAAGGTCCCCTGGGCTTCCTGGTCTCAACCCCCCCAAACCACCCCCATGACTCACTGTCCCACTGCAGACTCCACCCTGTGAGATGCCCCCTGTGAATCTAAGCAAGTCCAGTTGTCCCTTGGATGTCTGCCAAGACCCCAGAAAGTTCTAAAGGGCCTCAGGTCGTATTTCCCCAGAAGCTGACAGGAAAGCTTAGGTTTGCTCTCACATGGAGGCTGGTTGTCCTTCTCTCTGGGAGCAGCTACACAGTATCCTCAGGTGGTGCCGGGGGGAGGCTTTGCTTCCCACTTGGGATGTGTTTTGTTTCTCTGGCACCTTCCGGACCTGAAGGGAAAGCTCCCTCTGCTTTGTTTTAAGCTGTTTCAAAAGTCACTATTGCCTTGAGAATCTGGACTCCAGCCTTAGGGACTTTGGAAGGATTCGAGCGTGTGGACTCCCAGCTCTCCCACCTTGGCGCTGAGCAGAAGGAGCGGGCGTCCTGCCTCGGCTGGGCTGATGACCCCTCTTTTTTCTTTTTTTAACAATTAATTAATTTCTTTTTATTCTTTAAATCACAACTTCGGTGAATGGTTTTAGGGATACCTCCCCCTCCTTCTGGCACCTCCTCCATTCACCCTAACCCCTCTCTCTGTTGTTTGCTGGTCTGTGTTAAGACCATTAGTCTTTTTCTTTCCTGTGGCAGTGTCCTTTCACCGGGCGAGGCTATCTCACTGAACACGTCAACTCCTAATTCACCTTGCAGAGCAGCAGCTCTCCTGCTGTTGGCTTAACATGTGTCCCGTTTATCATTCCTAAAGGGACATTAGCTTTAAAAATAAATAAATAAATAAATAAATAAATAAATAAATAAATAAATAAAATCCGAAAAACCACACAAAGATGTGAAATAATAGCTATAGAATAAATTATTAAAAAAAAGAGAGAGACATTAGCTTGAACCAGATGCCATTGCTGTTTTGTGGGTCAAAATGGCACAGGCCGGGCATGGTGGCTCATGCCTATAAGCTTCATCCTATGAAGCGGCCGGGGCTAGGGTTCGCGGTTCAAGTCCTGCCTGGGGCCCGTAGCAAGACCTAGTTCCAAAAAAACAGCTGGGCGTGGTGGTGAGTGCCTGTAATCCCAGCTACCTGGGAAGCTGAGGCTGGGGATTGCTTGAGTCTGTGGTACTCCGGGCAACGAGAGCCTGCCGTTCCACGGGCAAAAATAGCAAGACCTAGTCTCAAAACAAACAAACAAACAAACAAACAAAAAAACCCCAAAGTTGTCAATCTCAGCCACAGTGGCCAGGTAATAGCCCACTGACCAAATAGAGATGCCAGGAGTATGTGGCTCTCTCCTGCCCCATCCCCTGCCTCCTTTCTGCAAAGGCAGCTGGTGCTGCTTGCCATTGAGAAACAAGTGTATACAGGTTAATTAATATTCTCCATACCTAATTTGTGAACACAAGGAAGTAGATAAGCATGCTTTAAAAAAATTGTTAAAAGCCCAGTTAAAAAATGGGGAGAAGAACTAAAAAGACACTTCTCCAAAAAGGAAATACAAATGGCCAACAGGCACATGAAAAAATGCTCAACTTCACTAGCAATTAGGGAAATGCAAATCAAAACCACAATGAGATACCACTCACTAGCAATTAGGGAAATGCAAATCAAAACCACAATGAGATACCACCTTACACCAGTAAGAATGGCCCATATCAAAAAAATGGGCAAAACAAGTGCTGGCCTGGATGTGGAGAGAAAGGACATTCTTACACTGCTGATGGGACTGCAAACTGGTCCAGCCACTATGGAAAGCTGTGTGGAGGACCCTCAAATCAATGGAAATGAATCTACTATTTGACCCAGGAATCACCCTTCTGGGAATCTACCCAAAGGAGACCTCAATACTTATACAAAGGGACCCTGTACTTGCATGTTTACTGCAGCACTATTTATAATTACAAGGACATGGAAACATCCCAAATGTCCAAGACAGATGAACAGATGAAAAAGCTGTGGTACATATACACAATGGGATATTACTCATCAATTAAAAATGACAAAATTGACTAATTTATGATAACATGGATGTACCTAGAAGAAATCGTATCAGTAGAAACAAGTCAGAAAGAAAAAGACAGAAACCAAATGGTTTCACTAATATATGGGATATGGAAAAAACAAGCAAAAGGCCAGGAGGAGAAGTCAAAACAAACTAACAACCAAACTCAAGTACACAACTGGGGGTTGGGGGTGGGTGGGAGGGAGCAGTCAGGAAGGGAAGGTGGTGGGTGACTGGGGAATACAAAGATGTGATATCTCTCTCTCTCTCTATCTAATAAAGTAAGCTAACCTTAAAAAATTGTTTCTTCAATTGCATCTTTCAGAAATCATTTTAACTCAATCTTTCAACCTTTTCTTGGTGGTTTATGTCACAACGACATCATGAACCTTCTCACACACATCTTTTTCGTGTGTGGCAAAGGACATATTTTGAAGGAAACTAATTAGGCTGAAGGGCTTGTCATTTGGGGGGAACTTTTGCTAAAAAAATTCCCCCAAACTGTGTTGCAATTTCCATTCTCTTCAACAGTGTGTTTCCAGCTTTGTGATCTCACTTTGCAGCGTGGGTGAGTTGGTACCTTTCCTGGTGACATGGAGATGTTCTTCACTGAAAATCACCTCCCTGCTTTAACTTGCTGCCTTTGCTTCCCCCCTCCCACTCCGCTTTACCTGGGCGCCCAGTAGATACACTCAGTGTTGATAAAAGTGAGGAGAAAGGCCACTTCCTACACTGCCGGTGGGAATGGAAATTGTTGCAACATTCTTGGCAGACAGTTAGGCAATATGTTCTAAGAACTTTAAGAGCAAGTATGCTCTTGTCTTATCTTTCAGAGATACGTGTTGAAATAAATGTATGAATGAAATGATTGATGTCTGGGATTTGCTTCAAAGCAATCCCAACAACCTGAATCAAACCAGTTCAGGACAATCCAGAAGGGAGGAGAATTGGGGCTCAGAACATATGAAATGAGATTTGCCTCAAGTTGATAGTTGGTGAGTGAAGGATACTAAGATGTCCCTTTCACTTGTCTTTCCTGAAGGAGCTTAATTCTTGCAATAATAAATAATGTCTTTCAAAACCAAAATCTTGGCTGTTACAATCTACTTTCTAGGAATTTATCTTGAAGAAAAAAATCCTAAATGCTAAAAAATAAACATCTTTTTCTGTAGTAAGAATTTTATCGATGCTTACTGATATATCTCACTAAGTATATAATTTTAGCTATGAAAATTTTATGTCTAATTCATATTTATGAAATAAAAGCCCATGTGATCACACTTAAGTGAAAGCAAACTAGTTCCAGAAGCCCAGAGTTCCTGCAGCGCATGATAAAAACCTCCTCAAAGATGATTTTTAACAGCATCATTGCAATCTGTTCACAACAATCCAATTTCCCAACAGTGGGATAATCCTACCTCATTTATAACAGATCACATACCATCTGCCCTTTAGATTCAAAAAGTTGTTACAGAAACAAGCTCATTACCAAAGATACTTACAACTTTCGATCATGAAAATTTAAGTGAAAATTAAGTCAGGAAGACATTTTTAATGCAATCCAATGAAAACTCTTTGAATATGTGTCTTGTCCCGTAGGTGGAGTCAGTTTTTCCAAATAGCTTGCTGTTGCTCTGACTATTACACAGATGCACAACTTCTGAATGATCAAAAATGAAAAGCACATCTTTCTTCCACACTCCCTACTTTTGGGGAGTAACATCTTTTATTTTTACTTTTCTTTAGCTTTTATCTATTATTTATTAATTATTTTTATTACAGTGATATTGGTTCCATCACTGTCTGTTTTCAGAATGTGGGTTCCCCTATCTTCCAATGTTTATCCCCATACTCCACCCAAAGCCCCAGGAATCTTCCACTATAGCCCACTAGTCCCCTGACCCCACGGGGCCCACTCCCACCAGCAGCCTAAGCTCTGCATCACAGTTCTAGTGTTTGTTTTGCTTTAGTTTTACTGTTTGTTTTGTTTCTCCAAATCAGATGAGTGAATTCTGGTATATGTCTTTCTCCTTCTGATTTATTTCATGCAATGTTGTCACCTCAAGGACCATCCATGTTGTCGTCACAAAAGGGAAAAGTTTGTCTTTTGAATAGATGAGTAGAATTCCAGTCAAGTGTATACACACCCCAATTAACTTCCTTCCTTCCTTCCTTCCTTCCTTCCTTCCTTCCTTCCTTCCTTCCTTCCTTCCTTCCTTCCTTCCTTCCTTCCTTCCTTCCTTCCTTCCTTCCTTCATGTGTTTATGTATTTATGTATGTATTTATTTATTTATTTAAAGACTAGGTCTTTCTATGTTGTCCTAGGTACCACAGACTCAAGTTGCCCAGGGTATCATGGACTCAAGCAATCCCCAACCTCAGCATCCCAGGTAACTGGGATTACAGATGCTTGCCATGGTGCCCAGCTGCTTTTTCGAGACCGTGTCTCATTATTTTGCCCAGAGTAGTCTCGAACTCGCGAACTCAAGCAATCCCAGGCTTCTTGCCTCCCAGTGTTTGGACAACAGGTGCACCCCACCATACCCAGCTCCAACTTCTTTTAAATCAAGTCATCCATCAGTGTGCATTTAATTTGTTTCCACATTGTTGCTGCTGTGAATGATGCTGTGGTGAACATGGGTGCAGTTACACCTTCAACTTGGTGTTTCCTTTCTTCAGCTGAATACCTAGGTGTGTCAGCCAATAAGGTCTTCTACGTACGTGGTGGGCTGTGCTCCGTGTACCAGGGCATCGTGAGAGACAAGATGGAGGCCACCTTTGCCACATCAGTACCGGCACTTCCAACTTCTGGTGACAGCTTCCCGCATAACCCACCTCAGAGCTAGCAGGTCTCCAAGCCTCCTCTGAACCTCCCGCCTCCATTCTGACTCCATGGAGCAAGACTCCAAGTCAGCTTTTTCTTACATGTTGTTTATGAAACCTCTTTGGGGAGACTTTGCGGCGACCCTGTGTGCAGGTATTGTGAGAACCAGCCCGGAGAGGCTGACCCGCCTCCCATGCGCCCCGGAGCCATCAGCTCCAAACACTTTGCCTCCTTTGCTTGTTCTGCCAGGATGGTTTAGCAGAGAGACTGGGGAAAGGGTGGCAAGGCAGGAGCCAGAGGAGAGGTGCTGGATTCCCAGGATTCAAGTTGGCACTGGCGTGGCCACTCGGAGCCAGGCTGCCAGAGGGAAGAAGTCTGATGAGATGTAGTTTTATAGGGAGCAGGAGGCATTTACTCTGCTGACAGCTCAGGGAATGCAGACATGCCATCCTTCAACACCTCTTAGCTGCCTGAAAGCTTCCTGCCTTTTGCTTTCCAGCAGACTCATACCGTAAGAACACAAGCATGCACACATGCACTGCACCTTTACTCTCACATGGACAAACACGTGCACCTGCACACTCAGATGGACACACACGTAGACACACAAACACCTGCATCTGCACAGCACACACATACACACACACCTGCATCTGCACAGTCACATGGGCACACATGCACCGTCACATACACATATGCACCCACATACTCACATGGACACACAGTGTACAGCACACATGGGCCTACATACTCCCATGGACACACATTCCTGCGTGCACACACATGTACCTGCACACTCACATAGACATACACTTGCACGCACACACTGGCTCCCCCACTTCATTTTCCCCCAGAAAATCCTTAGAGAGAAACTATGGAGCACCAATTTGAATAGAAGCTAGCAGACTGGGTTGTTTTGCTTTCCAAGAATGTCCTCCCCCTCCCCCCATCGGATGGCACTGTGAGGAAAGACTGAGCACAAATGGGAGTTTTAGCTTCGGGAACTTTCTCTTTGTAAGCACAGAAGGGATCGTGCACATGGGAAGGCTGATGCACCCTCTTCACTCCATGGCTGGACCCACGTCTGAAAGCACAATGTCGTTCTTCTCTCAGCGAGTGAAGGAAATGATGAACTTCAGAACAGAAAAGGCATGGGGACCTTTACACCAGATCTCCTGCTTACGGGCTCTATCCGTTCACGGCCCGTTTCTGAACGCCCCAAACACAATCTGGTTATAGAAATGCAAGTGCAACGGAGACAGGGATTTTGCTGCACCTCTGCAAATATGTCTGGCATGATAGAAGCATGAAATGAACTAACTTCAGGACATTTACATTAATTGTCCTCTCTGATTGGAGGGAGAGTCACCTTGCTGATTTCTCGCTTCATCCCATCAGTTCCAGCCCATCTCTGCCTCTGCCTCCCTCTGGCAGGTATACATTTGAGAGCTCATCACCCCCATCAATAACTCCTTGGGGGCAGAACCTTCATCTTTGGGTGCTGCTGTATCTCCAGCCCTGAGAACAATGTATGGCAGGACTGGCACTCAGTCAATGATGTGCTGAATGAATGAATGAATGAATGAATGAGTGAGTGAATGAATGAATGCAAACTCCACGGAAAGATCTTAGCACCATGCCAGGCACAGTAGGAGAGAATTTCTAGTGTTAATGATGTTGATGACAATGATACCTAAAAACCCTCTGAGGTGGTCACACTGTGGACTGACCACCGATAATCCTGAGCTTGGTCCTGGTAGGTGATGAGTCCTGAAGACTGCACTTCCACCCTGCCTGCCTATCCTTCTTCCCACTGCTGGAGAACCATGCTGCTTTTCCCAACTCTGGTTCCTACATTCCGTTTTCATTGGAATTATCATAAAGAATTGGGGGCATATCATCCTCTCTCCCACTCTAGAATAAAAACCACAGCTCTTTCATACTAGCATGCAAATGACTAATAGCAGCATCAGCTCCTCACCTCATGATGTTCCCGCTGGAGTCTCTCCATCTTCTAGGATTTTCTCATCTTTCCTTTCTCTCCTTCTTCCTCCAGATGCTATCATCTGTGATGCCTCCATCTTGCCCTATTTCCCACCTGAAAACACTTTCCAATATTCAGCTCTAGGATCACTTCCCTCCAGATCTTTACCCCAGATCCTCCAGCAGTTTCTGCCTGCTGTCTGCAGTTTTGCACATTCCCTTTTTCACTTTCTGGTGCCTCTAGCGCAGGGCACTGCCTTCACATGGACCCTGTTGTCTCGGCCAGAAACGAGCACCTGGCCACTAAGGGTCCTGACAGGGTGGGTGGAGATGGGCTGTGACTTGGGTCAGTGGGGGGAGGGGAGGGCCTTCAGTCTTGACACTCGGCTTTCAGTGTTCCTGGGTTCAAGAGCTGCCTTCCCTCTTGCCCACTGTGAGGCTCTCACGTGTGTCATCATCACACCGTACCTGGCATGAGGTTAAAGATCCTAATTAGTACAGGCCAATAAGGATCAACGCCCCCACCAATGGCAGAAGGTATAAAGCTAGGGGGTGGGGCATGGGTCACCTCTGTGGATAGGTGATCCTATCCACAGGATTATTAGGCTATTAGGATATTAGGATAGCCTAATATTAGGATACTAGGATAGCCTAATATTAGGATACTAGGGTATCCTAATATTAGGATATTAGGATATTCATACAGGACATTAGGGTGAGTGGATAACAAAGTCAAATGCTCCCCACTGATATGTGGGCGCCTGCTGATGAGGTTATTGGGAGCAGACACAGAGAAACCAAACGACAGTTGAACGTCTCTGAAAAACACCTCCACGTTTATTATCTTTGCTGATTCAGCAGAATTGCACCCCACAGAACCAGCCCTCTGGTGCTTCGAGCTCAGAGACAGGCTCTCACCGCTTACGAACATGCAGTTCTGTGGGCCAGGAAACATCCGCTGAGGTGAACAGCCTGGGAAATCACATCCAAGGAAAGGATGAGGCAGCAAATTCCAAAGCATAAAAAGAAAATGACAAAAGGCCTGAGCATCCCCACCCCCAGCCCATGCCCCCACATTGCGCCGCAGCACACACGGTCCTCTCCTGGGGTGCACGGGGCAGCGCAGGGAAGGTGTCCAGGGCCGCGGGGCGGGCCTGCCCTCGGCAGGTGGCCAGTCAGCACGAGGTGCCCTGCACAATGGCGAGGAGGAACAGGCAGACTGAGCTCCAGGACTCCCCGCAGTAGTCCAGGGCCGTTCTCCTCTGCTGGGCCACTTCGGGGTCGTCGGTGCACTGGGGACCCGCGGTGACCGTGGTGGCCGCAGTGGCCGCGGCCTGGGTCCCCGCTGGGCTGGAGGGAACGGGGCCTCTGACCTCGCTCTGGCCCCTGCGTGAGAGCGCCGCGTCCTCCTGGCGGGGTCTCTTGCTGGCGAGCAGAGTGGAGCTGGCCAGCTTGAGGCCGGCCTCGGGGAAGGTCTTCCTGCACACGCGGGCCTTGAGCAAGGCCTTGGCGTCGGCGCAGAGCGCTTTCTGCGAGCGCAGCGCGCGGCCCACCTGCTTCCAGTACGCGCGCTCCTTGTTCCGCTGCAGGCAGGACGCAGGGCGGCCGGTGAAGACGCAGGAGAACGCGGCGTCCTGGCGGGAGCACCGGACCTCCAGGGCGAGGCCCTCCTCCCGCGCGGTCACGGCCCAGCTGCAGTCGGCCTGGTCCTGGGCCACGAACTTGCCGCGGGGCAGGCGCCTGGGCGACCCCTGTCTCCGCTGTGCCCGGGGCTTGGGGACACGTGCCCCATCCAGAGTGGCCTGGCCGTGGGGTCTGCCTGCCGGGGCCTCTCCGTGCTGGTCCGGGAGCCCCTGAGCGGCCAGGAGGAGGAGGGGCAGGAGGGCCAGGAGGGCCAGGCTCGGGATCCTCATGGTGCGGCTGCGGGCGGGGCCTGCTGGGGAAAGGCAGTGAGTCAGCGGCCTGCTGCTGGCCCCCCAC
>PVHY01029343.1:0-14385 GCA_004024945.1 Uropsilus gracilis | reverse complement strand
GACTAGGTCTTGCTATTTTTGCCCGTGGAACCGCAGTCTCTCGTTGCCCGGGGTACCACAGACTCAAGCAATCCCTAGCCTCAGCTTCCCAGGTAGCTGGGATTATAGGCGCGTGCCACCACGCCCAGCTATTTTTTGGAACTAGGTCTCGCTACGGGCCCCAGGCGGGACTCAAACCGCGGATCCCTAGCCCCGGTCGCTTCATAGGCTGAAGCTTACAGGCACAAGCCACCGTGCCTGGCCCAAGAGATGTATTTCATTGGAAGAAATGAGCAACCAGTTGATTCTCAGTGAAGACATGAATGAAAAATCAAGGAGAATGGAGGTGATAGTGGGCACTTTTGTTAAAGGTGTTCATTTGCATGTTTTGGGGAAGGAGTGGGAAAAAGAGTGCCAGGACTCACATTTTTAGTTTGAGCCAAGCAACAGGTTGGGTGTACCATTCCTTTGAAAATTTTGAAAAAATTTTTAGGAGAAACTTTATTGGTAGAATGAAGCTATGGACAAGATGGTTTGTGGTAGCTGTGGGATATTAAGTGGGGAGCCTTTGTAGTATAAAAATTAATAGCATGCATTCTAATACCAGGTTCCTTGTAGTAGCTTTCCATCTTTGCTGTTTACTCACCATGCAACCTGGGGAGATTGTGGAATTTTTTTATGACTCTTTCGTAAATTGTACAGTCTTAATGAGTTTTTTTCAGGAAGTGCTCAGCAGTTTTGATAGAAAATGGGTATCGAGTTGAAGTTTTGCTAGGGAGCTCCAGAGAAGAGTAGATAGTATTGCTAAGAGTTTGATTAAATCGATGGACCATATTGTTTAGAAAAGAAAATAAGGGAGATGCTAATATAGAGAACAGTCAAAGATGTGGAATAATGATATAATAATGCTGTGAGTAATTAAAAGAATGCTATAGAAAGTTATGGCCAACGTATTTCATCATAATCAAATTGTTGCAGTAGTTCTAGTGATGGTGATGACACAGCCCAGAATATTGCTGTGAAAATTTGCCCCAGAAGTAGAAATGGACATGAAGGATAAAACATGACGAACTGAGTCTAGATCGGGAGGTGAGTTTATGAGGAGATTGATATTATCTGAGATAATGGTAGAATTTTTTTATGGAGATTACTGTTTAATGATTGCTTATACTGAGCAGATTTTCCATGTTTCTGGAAAATTATTAATAGAGGAACAAAAATTACTTGGGCCCGAAGAGTGTATAGAAGACAAGTAGACATATGCTTAACATATTTATATTCTTTATTTAATCAATACAATGTTCTTTTTCTTAGAACTGCCATGTAAAACCCAGTAAATGCAAATTTATAATCCATTAACTCAGAATAATTCGGGGGTTAAAATCAGTAATCAAATAAGAGTTTTAGTGACCATTAGAGAGCATAGTTAATAACTATCCCTAAACCAGCTGGGCACAGTGGCGTGTGCCTGTAAGCTTCAGCCTGCGAAGCAGCTGGGGCTAGGAATCACAGTTGGAGTCTTGCTCGGGGCAACACAGTGAGACCCAGTTCCAAAAAATAGCTGGGCGTGGTGATGCGGGCCTTTAATATCAGCTACCTAGGAAGCTTAGGCTGGGGATTGCTTGAGTCCGTGGTACCTCAGGCAGCGTGAGCCTGTGGTTCCATGGGCAAAAATAGTGAGACCTAGTCTCAAAAAAAAAAAAAAAACCAAACCCAAACTATCTCTAATAGTATAAGGTGTTTGCAATATTGCCTCACTGAATAATATCCAGTGATATCCAGTATTTTTAGAATTTTTAGTCTTATGAGTTGCTTTTATGGCTATTAAGTTTGAAGAGGGATTAGAATTGTCAGTGGGAAAATCAGTGTCATTTAGTTTTGGTTCTAATTGTGTGAACTTAAATTTATTAAAAATTTGTTTTAACTTAGCCGGGCACGGTGGCTCATGCCTGTAAGCTTCAGCCTATGAAGCGGCTGGGCCTAGGGATCGTGGTTTGAGTCCCGCCTGGGGCACATAGTGAGACCTAGTTCCAAAAAAATATAGCTGGATGTGGTGGTATGTGCCTGTAATCTCAGCTACCTGGGAAGCTGAGGATGGGGATTGCTTGAGTCTGTGGTACCCCGGGCAACGTGAACCTGCAGTTCCACGGGCAAAAATAGCGAGACCTAGTCTCAATTAAATTTGTTTTAACTTAATACTTAGATTTTTTAAAAATCTGTGATGACCTTAAAAACTATGTAAGGGGATTTTACTACAACATCTAAAGTTAAGCTTTTATCAGGAAATACCTTTTAGAATCCACTAGAAACCTGTGTTTTTTGTTGTATCAAAAACATTTTTTTCTTTCTTCTCCCTTCCCTCCCTGAGATCAGTGCCTGTTAACTCTTTGGACACTATGGCCTCTTGATTCTTATTAAACTATAAAATGAAAACAGTTTGAAATACAAAGTTGTAGATCTCAGAAAATTTAGTTTTATATAGTGAACATAATGGTATGTTTTTGTATAAAACAAACCACAGATTCAGTGTTACTGTAATGCTGACTTTTTCTATTATGACTGCCTGCACTACCAATTTTTCTGACATATTTCTTTACTCTCTTTTAAACCTGCCTTTCTTTGTTGCCATATCATTCGACCCCAGTGGGTCACTTGAATATTAAGTTTCTCTTGTTTTCAAAGGCACGCAGTTAAAGTAGTACTGTCACCAGTGTGTTCTTTGTATGTAATATATGATTATACAAATGATTGAAAATATGTTCATATTACATGTTTTTAGCTTAATATCAAAATGAAAACACAGAATCTGAAAGTTTTCATTGAGCACTTGGACATGTCCTGGGGTTGACAATCACTATTTTCCCATGCTTTTTCTAACTCACAGATTGAATTGTTGAGTTAGTTAATACTGATGGAGTACTGGAACATGCACTTTACAGTAATTTTTGTTTTTTGTTTTAATTTAATTTTTTATAAATTATTTTACTCTGCCCAATTTGGGGGCAGTTTTTAACCCAGTTTTATATAGCCTTTATGCATTCTGATAGCAAGATTTACCTTGTTCTATAATCCTAGTCTTCCTTTGAAAGAAATGTTTTGCCTGCTGAGAGAGTGGGAGTGAGGGTGGGCTGGACAGCCTCTGCCAAGTAGTGTTAGGTTGGGAGAGATTACTAGACTCTGCCTTGCAGGCTTAATCCTAATCCCATCAGGTCAGAGATCAGGGCTCAAAGTTCCCCAGCAGCCTTAACTTCCACTTAGGACCCCCAAGAACCCCTGCTGTGGCCTAGGCTGCAGAGGAAAGGAACAAAGCAAGGCCCTGGATACACTCACTACCTGGGAAGGACCCAAGCAGAGCATGGTTGGAACCACAAAAGACAAGACTATGAGACTATTGTGATGACCTGTCACAGAGCTCCATTTACAACATTTTCGGGGCCTGGGGAACCAAACCCCTGGTTCAGGATGTGTACAATGTGAATGAGACTCCCTCACTTCCCAGTGGGGGTGGAAAGCTTCAGAGATGTGATTGTGGCCCCATGGCAGAACTGTAAACCATGAGAGAGGAGATGAGCTGAACCAATCACCTGCTGAGGTCTGTCCCCACTGGGGGGGGGACTTCACTGACAGTGGCTGGGAACTCCATCCCCAATTCCAGATGCCAAAACTATAAGACTCATATGACAGGCATTGGAATGGATGGGTCAGTCACTAAAATGAGGAGGTACAGAACCCAGTGAACATACAGGTCTGGAGAAAAGGAGGAAGCTATACCATAGGAAGCTCAAACCATAGGAAGCTCAGAAATCAAGGAAATGGGAGAACCATGTCACACACCTGCCCTGCAAGAGGTTCCTGATGTGCTAGGCCTGGCTACATGCTTCACTGTTATTCCCAGAAATCTGAGCAGCCTGGTCTGCTGTGTTCCAGGAACGCAGGTTCTCACCCAAGAAAAGGACTTTGTTTCAAAAGAAAAGAAAAATAAAAGATGTCTAGTGTTAATCTGTGATTTGCAGTGAGAGAGGAGTTGGAGTGACTGGAATGGGGAAAGAGATAAGGGGGAGTGGAGTATTGGTGTGTGCTTGGGTGCATTATTGATGGGAAGGCCATACCCAAAGCAAACAATAGCTATACAAAGACAACAGATGTTGTATGAAAATTAAAAATTGTTTCCTGCAAAAGAAATACATGTTCAACAGTATAGAGTGCTATAATTTAGCCATAGTTGACCACATAACAGAGTTGAATACATTACCAGTGTATGTGTACTATGTTTCTGTTTCTTGTTATCATTTTCTGTATCTGTTGAGCCCTGATATGATTATATAGGGTACTGGAGTATATGTGTTAGGATCTATGAGATGGATACCCAAAAGCTTATGTGATTTGTATGTAAGCTGAATGCTTAAGTTAGTGTGATATGTTACAAGAAAAAACAGATGTGAATAAACAAAAACAAGACATAAACTTGAGTAAGGTGAAAATTTGAGTAATTTCATGTAAATTACAGTTTATTTAAATAGGCCACTTTCATACTTATTAAAGGAGAACATTGTTTCCTTAACACTATGTATACTTTTCAGTCATTGTCCATTTTTACTGCCTCAAGGTGAAGATGTGGAAAAAGTTTTGGATGAATGGAAGGAATATAAAATGGGAGTACCAACATACGGTGCAATTATTCTTGATGAGACACTTGAAAATGTGAGTGTAATAAATGATTTTTTGGTGAAATGGTAACAGCTATTAATTTTTACTCTTCTAATAAATTATATATGATGATCAATAAAATGCCTACAATGTTTTAAAATAAGATTTTGAAATATAATGTAAGATTTTTAGGTAATCTACCCTGAGGTTCTCCCATCACCTTGTCACCCGTGAACCATCATCTTGATATCTTGTGTCCATCCCTCCCCTGATTATACCCCTACCCCTCTTGTTTCAGTTCTGCTGTCAGTTTTAGATTTTTCTTGTTTGTCTGTTTTCCTTTATGTCCCTCATATAATTGAAACTATCTGGTATTCTTTCTTTCTGGACTATTTCCACTAACATGATTCCTTCTAGCTCCATCTGTGTTGCAGCGAATGACGTAAGTTTGTCTTTTTTGATTAATGAATAATATTCCATTGTGTACATATACCACAAATTTCTGATCCATTTGTCTGTTTTGGGGCATTTTGGTTCCATATCCTGGGTATTGTAAATAGTGCTGCAGTAGACATTGATTGAATACAGGAGTCTTTTTGAATTAGTGTTTTTGTATCCTTTGTGTAGATTCCCAGAAGTGGAATTGCTGGATCAAATGGTAGTTCCATTTCATAATTTAACGGTCCTCCACACAGCCTTTCATCGTGGCTGGACCAGTTTGCATTTCCAGCAGCAGTGTAAAAGTGTTCCACACCAGCATTTGTGGTTGTAGTTTTTTTTGTTTTTTTTTTTTTAAATAAGGGCCATTCTTACTGGTGTGAGATGGTATCTCATTGTGGTTTTGATTTGCATTTCCTTGTTTATTAGTCATGTTGAGCATTTTTTTCATATGCCTATTGACCATTTGTATTTCTTCTTTTGAGAAGTGTCTTTTTAGCTCTTTTCCCCATTTTTGACTGGGCTTTTTGCTTTGTTTTTGCTAAGTTGTGTGAGTTCTTTGTGGATCTTTGTTCTCAGACCCTTATCACTTGTATGGAGGGCAAATTTTTTTTTCTCATTCAGTTGGGTTTCTTTTTGTTTTGGTTTTTGTCTCTCTGTATGAAAACTTTTTGATATAATTCCAATTGTTTGTTTTCCTTCTTTTTTTTTTTTTTTTTTTTTTTTTTTTTTTTTTTTTTTTTTTTTTTTTTTTTTTTTTTTTTTTTTAGCATCTGTAGATGTGTCCTGAAAAAGGTTTGTAAAGTGTAGGTCTTGGAGTGTTTTACCTTTATTTTCTTGTCTATATTTTCTTATATGTATTTTATGGTTTCAGGTCTTACATCCAGGTCTTCCAGCCATTTTGAGTTGGTTTTTGCACATGGTGTGAGGGAGTAGTCTAGATTCATTTTTTAGTGATCCAATTTTCCATTTGTTGAAGAGACTACAGTGTATTTTCTTTGCTCCTTTGTTAAAGATTAACTGGCAATATATGTGTAGCTTTATTTCTGGGCTACACATTGGTCTGTGTGACTGTTTTTATTCTAATACCATGCTGTCTTAATTATTATAGCTTTGTAGTAGAATTTAAAGTCTGGGAGTGTAATACTTCCATTTCCTCTCCAGGAGAGCTTTGGCTGTTAGAGATTTTTTGTTTAGTAACAGTTTTTCAGTTTCTTTGAAGAATGTGATTGAGGTTGTTAATGGAATTAACTTTTGTAGATTGCTTTTGGCAGAATGGCCATTTTGACTGTTAATTCTTGCAACCCATTAGCAGGGGATGTCTTTCCATTTCTTTGTGTCTTTCATTTCTTTTAACAGTGTTTTTAAATTTTCTTTGTATAAGTCTTTCACATCCTTTGTCAAGTTTATTCCCAGGTATTTTCGTTGGTACAGTTGTGAATGGTGTAGTTTTCTTTCTCTTTTTCAGACCCAATTTTTTTACATATAGGAAGGCTGCTGACTTTTGTGCATTGATTTTGTAGCCTGTTATCTTGCTGAACTGGCTTATATTTTCATTATGTTTTCTGTAGAATTCTTAGAATTCTCTCTATACATTATCATATCATCTGCAAACAGTACTAGCTCTATTTCTTTCCCTATTTGGATCCCTTGTATGTTCTTTTCTTGCCTAATTGCTTTAGCTAGGACTTCTACAGCTATATTGACAAGGAGTGGTAAGAGTGGACAACCTTGTCATGTTCCTGGTCTCACAGGGAAGGCTTTCAGTTTTTCTCTGTGTAGGATATTAGCCTTGGGTTTGTCATGTATTGCTTTTATTATGTTAAGGTACATTCCTTCTAGCCCCATAATTTCAAGGACCTTCATCAGAAATGGATATTGAGCTTTGTCAAAAGCTTTCTCAGGATCTATTGATATGATCAAGTGGTTTTTATTTTTCTTTTTGTTGATATTTTGGATTATATAAATTGATTTTCGGGTGGTGAACCATCCTTGTTTCCTGAGATAAATCTCACTTGGTTATGGTGTATTACCTTTTCAATGCATTGTTGGATTCTATTTGCTAGAATTTTGTTGAGAATTTTTGCATCTGTGTTCATTGGGGAGATTGGTCTGTAGTTTTCTTTCTTTGTGTTATCTTTGTTTGGTTTTGGTGCTAGTGTGATGTTGGCTTTGTAGAATGTGTCTGGTAGTATTCCTTTCTCTATTTTTAAAAAAATTTTTGTAGGAGAGGCCCTAGTTTGTCTCTGAATGTCTGGTAGAGCTTGTTTATAAATCTATCTGATCCAGGGCTTTTGTTTTTAGGAAGGGATTTTATTACTGTTTCAGTTTTGCAGCTTGAGATTGGTTTATTTAGTCTTTCTATGTCTTTATCCAGTTTTGGATAGATACATGCTTCTAAGAATTTGTCTATCTCATCAAGGTTGTTGAACTAGTTTGCTTATAGGTATTCAGAGTAACCTCTAATTATCCTCTGTATTTTTGCTTTGTCTGTTGTAATTTCTCTTTCATTAATGATTCTGCTTTTTTTTTTGCGTTTTCTCCCTTCTCTTTTTTTGTGAGCGTTTTTGCATATTTATTGAAAAGTTAGTATTTTAATTCTGCATTCTGGGTTTTAATATTTTAAATTTGTTGGTATGACTTTTTCTAAAGGCTCAACTGATTGTTGAAGAAATATTTTTAAGTAGGTAGAGACCTTTTGTTACACTAGCAGTGATACATATTCAGACTCATGGGAGATACTTAAATCAGTAATTTATAATAAGGTATCAGTGGTAACAGTTACCTAAGAACAGTCCCTAGAAAGGAACATGACAAAGAAGGGCACGTTTTATTTTCACACTTTTACCCCTGCTTGTTTTGTAGGTATTGCTGGTTCAGGGGTACCTCGCAAAGTCAGGCTGGGGATTTCCAAAAGGAAAAGTAAATAAAGAAGAGGCTCCTCATGATTGTGCTGCTAGAGAGGTGAGTTATTATAATTTGAAACAATAACATTTGGCTATTTATTGCTTTAAAAGTGTTTTTGTTTGTTTTTTATTTTAACTCTGTAGACTTGTTTATTTAGATAGTTTAATACTCTCCCCAGAAGCATAAAATAATCTTTTATAATTGTTGACTATGCGCATCTCTGTCTGCAATTTACTTTCTCTTTATTTCTACTTTCTTTCATTGTCTATATTCTAGTTTATTATTTTATTCTTGTTTATTTATTTATTTATTTATTTTTGAGACTAGGTCTCGCTATTTTTGCCTGTGGAATCGCAGGCTCTCGTTGCCCGGGGTACCACAGACTCAAGCAATCCCCAGCCTCAGCTTCCCAGGTAACTGGGATTACAGGCGCGCGCCACCACGCCCAGCTATTTTTTTTTGGAACTAGGTCTCGCTACGGGCCCCAGGCGGGACTTGAACCACGATCCCTAGCCCCGGCTGCTTCATAGGCTGAAGCTTACAGGCATGAGCCACTGTGCCCGGCTATATTCTAGTTTAGTGCCTTTTTAACTCCTTTTCTCATAATATCTTCTCTACCTTTCCTTTCAGAATTGGAGTTACATTTGATAAAATATTTTGTATATTAAAACCCATATTGTGTGTTTATGCTTCCAAACAATTGTACAGTTTAAACATTTCTAGGAAAGTAAATTTTATTACTCAAAATCCACTCTAGCTTCCCACTGCAAGTATTCTTTAGTTTCTTTAAAAAAAAAAAATGTATTTTTATTTTTCTTGTTGTTTGCTTACATAGCTTGTGTTTGTAGCCATAGTCCTCTCCCCCCTCCCCTCTCCTACTTTTCCTTCCATCTGGTCACTCCAGTTCCTTTCTCATCAGTTGTTGGTTGATGATTGGCCCGTTGGTCTCTTTGTGTTCTTTTTGAAGCACTGTCCTCCTGGGTGAAGTCCTGCATTCTTGGGGGACTGCAGCCCAGGCTGATCAGTTCTCCATGAATAACCTTAGGATAGGTAGCCCTTCTGACCATGTCAGTGAACCTCCTTTCAGTCTGGTGTGTGGAGTGGCTTCCCACATTTCCCACTGACATTTCTTTGTGGCTTTGTTACCCCATTGAAATGGGGATGCTCCTTGCTCATGTTGAAAGTGTCCCTGGATGGGCAGTTTACTAAACCCTGCCACCAGAAATGTCAGTCTTTCTTGGTGATATGTCTTCACTCTCGTCCACAAATGTGTCTCGGAGTTCCAACCTGCTCTTTTGGGCAGGTGATGGGTGATTTTAGGACCTTCATTTCTCTGTTTCTTCTAGTATATCTGTATCTGGGTGGTTATTTTTCTTGTTCAAGCTGAGGAATGACTGAGGTGGGAATGAACCAGAGGGTTATTATTCCCCCAGCACTAGCACTGGCAGTTTTCCAGCCCCCCAACTCAACTTGAAGGAGGTAGGGGCGGAGCCCCAGGCTGCATGGAGGTAGCTAGGTTGCCCTAGTTCTCCCCCCCTCCCTAGAGGAACAACTCACCTGCTCCCCCTGCACCCTCTGTTTGAGATAGTGCACCCTTCCCAAGGCCTCCTCTGCAGGCTGCTGAACCTGAAGGGACTTTAGTTGAATTCTTTAAGGATTGAAACTTTGTCCCCTTCCTCAATTTAACATTCTTTATTCTCAGTTGAGAGAACTTTGTCCTCTGAATTTGACTGCTTTTTTCAGTCTCTAGACCTTTGCATATATTTATCTACCTAGAAAGTTCTCTCTTCTTAGTACCTATTCAGCTCCTATCCAGTTATCTTTCTAGACCCAGTTCAAATTATCTTTTTTCTGTGAAGGACATCACCAACTAGCTCAGTAAAAAGAACCTGAGTTACTTAATTATAAAATTGTTATAGGCCCCTCACCTAAAAGAGTGTGTCCTTTGCCCTCTACAAGAAAACACCAAAGAACACAGGCTGCAATTAAGCCAGGCACTTAAGTTTAGCTAGTAAAAAGGAGGCAGCCCAAATAGGCCTCCATGCTGACTCTCTGAAGGGAGTCCAAGACCAATTTTGTGCAGTTTTCAAAGGCTATAGTTCTTTGAGGCCATCTGTATCCTGTAGAGTGGAGTGTACGTCTGCTTTTGCCTAATTCCAGAGGTTACATGGTGATCAGGAGTACTTGTAAATACATTCATGGACAGCTCATGAGTGAAAAAATGTGTAAATTAGAACAAAGTAGGTGTAAACAGTAATTAAAGAAAAATGCAGTTCCAGCTCTGGTGACTGACTTAAGGTGTTCTTGGCTCTTAAAATTCTGTTTATTTTATGACCAGTCAGTTCTAGCCCACAGGGGCATCTGAATTTTAATAGCCATTGTCTTGGTCATCCATTTGACTTTAATTATGTAGCATCTAGTGATTGATTGTGTACTCTATTCTTTTATCAGTTCATCTTTTTCCTTGATGCTTGAGAAAGTGAGTTAGAGGAAGTTTGCTATACTGGAAAGTGAGCTAGCTGAAAAGTTGAAAGATTTTTTTTTTTCTTCCCGTGTATTTCTATTATGTGTTACTTAATAACTTAATCACTTAACTTGTGAGTTACATAAATTAAGAGCCAGTCAAGGGCTCAGTAACTAAACATAGTATCTTTTATGTTATAACTGCAAATACTCTCTTTAAATCTAAAATTTATTTTAATTGGCAATATTTTTGAGATGATAATCCGGACTTTGTGGAATACTTCATTTGAATGTTTTTGTGCAGCATTGCTGTTTGGTTTTAAGTTCGGGTATAACTATTCATGAGTGCTAATAACGAAATTTCTTACAAACCACTAGTGTTACTTACTTTGGTAGAGGATTTTAGGTAGATTTAAAATGTTACTTTTTAATTTCAATGTGGAGCAAGCAGCTTATCTAGAAAATATTTGTAGTAGGTTACAGGCAAAACCGTTTATACACACCACTTGAAAGCTTTTTAGGGGACAGGTGAGGCATTGCCATTTCCTCTGAGATGTTTTCTTACCCTTTCTGTAGATGGTAGGCGATGAGATTATAACAGTTATAAGATCTTCCATTTTGTGTCCTCAAGCTTTGTAGCCTTCCTGCTTATAAGAAAGAAGTGGGAACCATAGCATCTTATGTAGAGGTATTGACCTGTACATTGGAGTTAAAACTAGTCCTATAACATAGCCGGGCACGGTGGCTCGTGCTTGTAAGCTTCAGCCTATGAAGCGGCCAGGGCTAGGGATCATGGTTCGATTCCCGCCTGGGGCCCGTAGCGAGACCTAGTTCCAAAAAAAATAGCTGGGTGTGGTGGTGTGCGCCTGAAATCCCAGCTACCTGGGAATCTGAGGCTGGGAAGCTTGAGTCTGTGGTACCCCGGGCAACAAGAGCCTACAGTTCCACCGGCAAAAATAGCGAGACCTAGTCTCAAAAAAAAAAAAAAAAAAAAAAAAAAAAAAACTAGTCCTGTAACAGGTCCAGGTCCAGATAAGACATTTCTTTATTCAGAATACAGAAATTTAGACTGCATTGGGTAAGATTGCCTGTGTCTACAATTGAATCTTCTTGGGGGAAATTGGAGAAATTGGATCTTACCTCTAAACTGCAGAAGTAAACCGGGCTCTGAGGGAAGAAGGGTGGAGAACTCTTTAATTTGTGAGCCAAGGTATGTAATTTCACTTAACTTGTTCTCTGTTTTGGGATACTAAAATAAAAAGTGCTAATTTCAGCTGTGATGATCATGGCTTACCATACTCTGTAAGAAAGTAAATATTCTCAAGACTTGGTAAGCAAGAGAATGGAATGTGAATGATAGACTCCAAAGACAGTCTTGTGGGGCCATTTTGTCATTATGGATATTATCCCCTTAATAGATCAGGAACCGAAACACAGCAGTTTATGCTGTGTCCAAGGTTTCACAGGAGACAGCGAACAAACCTGGAGTCAGGCTCTGCATTCTGTGTAGCCTCTGTGACTGCTACAACATAGACACTCAAGTGGTATTTATATATGGGTATTTCTAAACATGTGTGCACACATATACAAATGAAACCAGAAGGACTATGTGGTTTTAGTTATTTTCTATTAGCATTTGCTTTTCTGACTTGTAAGTATGCATCTATGCATGCATGTTGTCTAGGTCTCGCTATTTTTGCCTCTGGAACCACAGGCTCAAGCAATCCCCAGCCTCAGCTTCCCAGGTAGCTGGGATTACAGGCGCACACCACCACGCCCAGCAAATTTTTTGGAGCTAGGTCTCGCTATTTGCCCCCAGCAGTACTCGAACCGCGATCCCTGACCCCGTCCGGGGCATCCTAGGCTGCCACTTACAGGCATGCACCACCATGCCTGGCCTAACTGTAGTTCCTTAATTTTAAGGAACCATAGTTCTTTAAGGGAAAAGTTTTACCTTTAATAATAAGAATTCTAACATCTCTGTTTCAAATAGTATCCTCATTTTAACTGGTAGAGAAACTTGTTATTAAAAAAAAAGCTTTAGTTCCGGTAAATCTTTGGATTAGGATCTTTGAAGAAAAGTGTTTTGACTGATAATCCTGATATTTAAATGACTTCTTTTGTCATAAAGACAGTAATTTGGTGGTTAAAATGGAAGATTGCTACCATAACAAAAGACCGAGTGACTTAAACAGCAGAAATTTATTTCTCATAGTTCTCAAGTCTGGGAGACCAGGGTCAAAGTCCTGGTGAGGACTTCTCATCCAGATGTGAGAAGGCTGCCATCTCTTTTCCTGTGTGCTTTTCCTGGGTTCTGAGAGTCCTGAGATAGCACAGTTGTCTCCTCTTAGAAGATTATGGGTCCCGTTTTGACTGACCCCTCCTTTACCTCCATGATCTTATTTTCCTGCATCACAGGCAAAGTTTATATACCGTGTCGGAGGCTTCACCTTCAACACATGGATTGGGGGGGGGGGGCACGGTTCACTTCGTAATAGTTGCATTATCCAGAATACAGAAACTTAGGGTACAGTGGGTAAGATTGCCTGTCTCTGCAGTTGGATCATCTTGGGGAAAAATGGAGGAAATCAGATACGCATTTTTGAGTGGTCAAAATGTGTAAATTCAAACCAACAGCCCTAGAGTTGCACTATTTTCTATTACCACTTGGTGGTACTACAGTATAATAGAAGCAGAATCAGTCTCCTCTCTGTACCTGTGTATGCTTGTGCATGTGCACATGCATGTATTTACTATTATTGCTGAGTAATGTTGGAGTACATTGCCAACACAGTGCACCTTTACTCTTCTGCAGGCAACTTTTAGCAATAGGAAAGTTCTTTTACACAATCACAGTGTCAGATTAGGAAATGTAACATTCAGGGGTGTTGTTATGTACTGGACAGTTTAGATTTACTGAATACCACATTATAATGCTTTTAATAGCTATTTCTACCCTTCCCCCATCCAGGATCTTGTCCAGCCTCCTGCGTTGTATTTGCATTTAATTACTGTATCTCTAAAGTCTCCTTTAATCCCAGACAGTAGCTCCTTACTTTATTAATCATGTATTCAGTTAGGTACTAGTTGTAACATAAACAACAACCAACAAACTCTGCTTATAAGGAACATAGATTTAACATTTACTTTCAGCATATTTTCTAGTACACATGTATATTTCTAATATACAGACTTACATGAGTCTGTGTTTGTTTTTGATTTTAAAGTATTCAGAAAAGGGTGCTAGAGAATATAACTGTAAAAATAGAAGAATCATGTAAATTTTAAGCTTTTTTCATCGAAAGATAATGACATAAGGTGCCTTAGCATTTTTACAGCTTTACATATGTATATACCCCTGAAACTACCACCCAGGTCAAGATATAGAGCATTTCTAGCACCTGAGATTTCTTCCTGCCCCTTCTCAATAAATACCCACTTTCCCCTGTACTTTTTAGAAGGAACCACTATTTTGACTTATGTTGACATTCATTTTTCCTTTTTCTTGAGTAGGGTTTTGCTATAGGTACTTTTCGGTGTTTTGTATGTCTGCCTTATTTATATTTCCCATCAGATTCATCTGTGTTACTGCATGTTATTATACTTGTGTTTCTTTATCCAGTTTCTTATGTATTGAATTGTATTCAGTTTTTGGCCATTATTAATAAAATTTAGTATTCTTATACATGTCCTTTGAGGTAAAATAAAAAACAACTCTGTCTTGAATCATGTAGAAGGTACATACTAATTGCACTTAGTTTTCTTCGTGGTTGTTACAGTTTACATTCTCACCACCTGTTTATATGAGTTCTTTATGACCTACATACAGAATTACCAACTTAAAAATATTGGCATCCCGACCGGGCACGGTAGTTCGTCCTGTAAGCTTCAGCCTATGAAGCAGCCGGGGCTAGGAATCGCGGTTTGAGTCCCACCTGGGGCCCATAGCAA
>PVHY01029342.1:0-14254 GCA_004024945.1 Uropsilus gracilis | reverse complement strand
CCTTGGCCTCTTTGAGTGTTTTTATCACGTTGAGTCTGAATTCTTTGTCTGACATATGGAGCATTTCTTCGATGTCATCCATGTTGTTGTTTTCAAATTGTTTATCCTTAGGTGGTGAGTTATTTTTCTTAGGGCTTACTTGAGTGTTTGTGTTCTTCCTTTTTCCTCTGTTTTCCTTTCGGGTCTGCTCTACGTATTGGGTGACTACTGCTCTAGTAGTAGGCATGTTGAAGCCTATATAGTTGTATTTAACGTTGCCTATGTGGTTTTGGTAGTGAATGTCCTTGTTTTCTGAGATTGCGACAGTGCCGCGTAGTGGCGCAGGTGCGTTTGGGCTTTGGGATGGGCGCCGTTAACTCCAGGTAGGTTCCTTCCCCACCCCCTTTAGCAACTCAGTCCGAAGTAAAGTTAGGCTGAATAGCCAGGGTCCATACAGATGCAAATGGCCGGTCTGCCTCCCTCCCAGGCTGTTTCCCTGACAACCGGGAGACGCCACAGGCTGCTCCAGGTAGGGTAGCCTACCTGTCCTGCATGGTCTCCTCCCCCAGGTGCTGGTGGGCTAGCTGCTCCTCTCAGCAGGGTCGGAGTCCCATATGCAGCTGACTCTTTTGTCCGCGAGAGCCTCAGTCGACTCTCCGGACTTTGGGATGGGCGCCGTTAACTCCAGGTGGGTCCTTTCCCACCCCCTTTAGCCGATTTGTCCACTTGTTATTAAATCTTTTTTCATTCAAATTCCTGTTGATTTAGTCCTTTCAGGCCATAAACAGTGTTTTCAGGCAGAAAATCCTGAATTCTATAAGACATTTAAGATTGCATTATATTTCATTCTGAGACTTCTCTTTAATGATCATAGATGAAATCTCTCTATGTTTGACACTTCATGGTGTAGACTACGATATGAAATCTCTCTATGTTTTACAATTCATGGTGTAGAATACGATATAAGTCCATATCACCCACAGAACTTAAGTCATGATTTCTCCCACTTGTTAAAACCCTTTTTTCATTCAAATTCCTGCTGATTTAGGCCTTTCAAACAACAGGCAGTGTCTTCAATGAGAAAACTCCTGTTTTCAATCAGACTACAAAGGGTGCAGTAGATATCCTTCTGTGACTTCTCTGTATTTTGATGATCATAGGTGAAATCTAAGTTTTACAATTCATGGGGTAGAAAAGGATATAAGTCCATATCACCCACAGTTCTTAAGTCATGATTTCACCCACTTGTTATTAACACTTCTTTCATTTAAATTCCTGCTTATTTAGGCCATTCAGGCTAACAGGTACTGTCCTCCACGAGAAACCTCTGATTTCAATCAAAATAAAAAGTTTGCAGTAAATATCTTTCTGAGACTTCTCTGTAATTTGAAGATCATAGATGAAATCTCTCTATATTTTACACTTCATGGTGTAGAGAAGTATATAAGTGCATATCACCCAGAGATATTAAGACATATTTTCTCCCACTTCATTAACCCTTTTTTCATTCAAATTCCTGTGGATTTATGCCTTTCAGGCCATAAGGCAGTGTTTTCAGCCTGAAAACATGTGAATTAAATCAGACCCTAAGATTGCATTATATATCTTTATGTGATTTCTCTTGACTTTGATGATCATAGATGAAATCTCTCTATGGTTTACACTTCCTGGAGTAGGAAAGGATATAACTCCATATCTCCCACAGATCATATGTCATGATTTCTCCCACTTGTTATTAACCCTTTTTTCTTTCAAATGCCTGCTGATTTATGCCTTTCAGGCCAACGTGCAATGTCTTCAGTTAGAAACATCCTGAATTCAATCAGACTTCAAAGGGTGCAAAATATCTTTCTGTTCTTCTCTGTACGTTGATGATCATAGATGAAATCTCTCTATGTATTACTCTACCTGTGTTAGAAAAGGATATAAGTCCATATCACCCACAGATATTAAGTCATGTTTCTCCCTCTTGTTATTAACCCCTTTTTCATTCAAATTCCTGCTGATTTATGCCTTTGTGGACAACAGGTAGTGTTTTCAGGGATAAACCTCCTGAATTCAGTCACACTCCAAAGATTGCAGTATATATCTGTGTCTTCTCTGTACTTTGATGATCATAGATGAAATCTCTCTATAATTTCATCTACCTGTGTTAGAAAAGGATATAAGCCCATATCACCCACAGTTAAAAAGTCATGATTTCTGCCACCTTTTTAAATTCAAATACCTGATGCTTTAGGCCTTTCAAGCCAACTGGAAGTGTTTTCAGGAGAAACCTCCTGAATTCAGTTAAGACTACAAAGGGTGCAATATATATCTTTCTGTGACTTCTCTATAATTTGATGTTCATAGGTGATATCTCTCTCTTTTACAATTCATGCGTTAGAAATGGATATAAGTTCATATCACCCACATATCTCAAGTCATGATTTCTCCCACATCTTATTAACCCCTTTTTCTTTCAAATTCCTGTGGTTTAAGCCTTTCAGGCCACCGGGCAGTGTCTTCAGTGAGAAACCTCCTGAATTCAATCAGACTCCAAAGCATGCAGTATATATCTTTCTGTGACTGCTCTGTACTTTGATGATCATAGATGAAACCTATGTTTTACACTTCTGGGGTAGAAAAGTATATTAGTACACATAGGACAGAGATCTTAAGTCATGGTTTCTCCCACTTGGTATTAATATTTTTATTCAAATTCCTGCTGATTAAGTTTCATTCCAAATGGCAATGGTTTCAGGGAGAAACCTCCTGAATTTAATCAGACTCCAAAGGGTCCAGTAAATATGTTTCTGTGACTTCTCTCTACTTAGATGATCATAGATGAAATGCCTCTATGTTTTACACTTCATAGGTTAGGAAAGGATATAATCCATATCACCGAAAGATCTTAGGTCATGATTTGTCCCACTGTTATTAACCATTTTTTTCATACACATTCCAGCTGATTTAGGCCATTTCGGCAAAACATCCTGAATTCAATCAGACTACAAAGGGTGCAGTGTATATCTTTCTCTGACTTCTCTGTACTTTGATGAACATAGATGTAATCTATTTTTTACACTTCATGTGGTAGAAAAGGATATGAGTCCATATCACCCACAGTTCTTAAGTCATGAATTCTCCCACTTGTTATTAACCCTTTGTTCATTCAAAATCCTGCGAATTTAGGACTTTGAGGTCAACAGGCAGTGTTTAAAGCCAGAAACCTCCTGAATTCAATAACTCTCCAAAGGGTTCAGTATATATGTTTCTGTGACTTCTCTGTATTTTGATGATCATAGATGAAATCTCTATATGTTTTGCATTTCATGATATAAGTCCATATCACCCACAGATCTTAATTCATGATTTCTCCCACTTGTTATTAACCCTTTTTTCATTCAAATTCCTGCTGCTTTAGGCCTTTCATGCCAACAGGCAGTGTTTTCAGTGAGACCCTTCTGAATTCAATCACACTCCTTAGGGTGCAGTATGTATCTTTATGGAACATACCTGTACGTTGATGTTTACAGATGAAATCTCTCTATGTTTTACACTTCATGGCGTAGAAAAGGATGTAAGTCCATACACCCACAGATCTTAAGTCATGATTTCACCCACTTGTTTTTAACACGTTTATCATTCAAATTACCTATGATTTAGTCCTTTCAAGCAATTGTAAGTATTTTCAGGGAGAAACCTCCTAAATTCAATCAACTCCAAAGTGTGCACTATATATCTCTCTGTGACTACTCTGTACTATGCTGATCATAGATGAAATCTCTGTATATTTTCCACTTTGTGGGGTAGAAAATGATACAAGTACATATCACCCACAGGTCTTAAGTCAAGATTAATACCACTTGGTATTAATCCTTTTTTCATTCAAATTCCTGCTTATTTAGGCCTTTCATGCCAACAGGCTGTGTTTTCATTGAGAAACCTTCTGTATTCAATCACATTCCAAAGGGTCCATTATATATCTTTTGGATATTCCCTTATGTGGATGTTTATAGATGAAATCTCTCTCTGTTTTACACTTCATGGAGTAGAAAAGGATATAGGTCCATATCACCCACAGATCTTAAGTCATGACTTCTCACACTTGTTATTAACCGTTTTTTCATTCAAATTCCTGCTTATTTAGGACTTTGAGGTTAAAAGGCAATGTTTAAAGGGAAAAACATCCTGAATTCAATCACTCTCCAAAGGATGCAGTATATATCTTCCTGAGACTTCTCTTTATTTGATGATCATAGAGGAAATCTTTCTATGCATTACAATATATGATGTAGAAAAGGCTATATCCATATCACCCACAGATCTTAAGTCATGATTTCTCCCCATTGTTATTAACCCTTTTTATATTCAAATTCCTGCTGATTTATGGCTTTCAAGCCAACAGGCGGTGTTTTCAGGGAGAAACCTCCTGAAATCAATCAGACTCGAAAGGGTGCAGTATATATCTTTATGTGAGATCTCTGTACTTTGATGTTCATATATGAAATCTCTCTATTTATTACACATGTGGTAGAAATGGATATATATCCTTATAACCCACAGATCTTAAGTCATGATTTCTCCCACTTGTTATTAACCCTTTATTCATTCAAAGTCCTGGTGATTAAGGCCTTCAGGCCAAAAGACAGTGTTTTCAGCATGAAAAATCCTGAATTCAATCAGACTCCAAAGGGTGCAATATATATCTTTCGGTAACTTGTCTGTACTTTGATGATCATAGATAATATCTCTCTATATTTTCCAGTTCATGGGTTAGAAAAGGATATAAGTCCATATCACCCACAGATCACAATCAAGATTTATACCACTTGTTATTAATCATTTTTTCATTCAAAGTCTGCTGATTTAGGCCTTTTAAGGCAAACACGTAGTGCGTTCAGTGAGAACCCTCCTGAATTCAATCAGATTCCAAGGATGCAGTATGTATAATTATGGAACTTCCTTGTACATTGATGTTTTTAGATGGAATCTCTCTCTGTTTTTCACTTTATGAGGTAGAAAATATATAAATCCATATCACCCACATGTCTTAAGTCACTTCTATAACTTGTTATCAACTCTTTTTTCATTGAAATTCCTGCTGAATTAGGCCTTTAAAGACACCTGGAATTGTTTCCAGGGAGAAACCTCCTGAATTCAAATAGACTCCAATGGGTGCAGTATATATCTTTTTGTGACTTCTCTATAATTTAATGATCATAGATGAAATCTCTCTCTGCTTTACACATCATGGGGTAGAAAGGATATAAGTCCATATCACCTACAGATCTTAAGTCATGATTTCTTCCACTTGTTATTAACCCTTATTTCATTCAAAATCCTGCTGATGTAGGCCTTTCAGGCCAACACGCAGTTTTTTCAGCAAGGAATCTCCTGAATTCAATCAGAATCCAAAAGGCTCCATAGAAATCTTTATGGAACTCTCCTACCTTGATGTTAATAGATGAAATCTCTCTGTTTTTCACTTCATGGGGTAGCAATGGATATAAGTCCATATCACCCAAGATCTTAATTCCTGATTTCTCCCACTTGTTATTAACCCTTTATTCATTCAAATTCCTGTTAATTTAGGCTTTTAAGGCCACGCAGCAGTGTTTTCATGGAGAGACCTACTGAATTCAGTCAGAATACAAAGGGTGCAGTATATACTTTTTAACCTCTCTTTATTTTGATGATCATAGACAGTATCTCTCTATGTTTTACACTCCATCGTATAGAAAAGGATATATGTCCATATCACAACAGATCATAAGTCATGATTTCTCCCACTTGTTATTAACACTTTTTTCATTCAAATTCTGATGATTTAGGCCTTTCAGGCCAACACGCAGTGCTTTCAGTGAGAACACTCCTGAATTCAATTAGACTCGGAAGGGTGCAGTATATATCTGTCTGTGACTTCTTTTAATTTGATGATCATAGATGAAATCTGTCTCTGTTTTACACTTCATGGGCTAGAAAACGATATAAGTCCATATCACCCACAGATTTTAAGTCATGATATCACCCACTTGTTATTAACCGTTTTTCATTCAAATTTTGATGATTTAGGCCTTTCTGGCCAACTGGAAGTGTTGTCAGGGAGAAACCCCCTGAATTCAATTTGACTCCAAAAGGTGCAGTATATACCTTTCCCTGACTTCTCTGTACTTTGTTGATCATAGATGAAATCTCTCTGTTTTACACTTCATGGAGTAGAAAAGGATATAAGTCCATATCACCCACAGATTTTAAGTCATGGTATCACCCACTTGTTAAAACCCTTTTTTCATTCAAATTCCTGCTGATTTAGGCCTTTCAGGCTATCAGGCAGAGTTTTCAGCAAGAAACCTCCTGAATTCAATCAGATTTCAAAAGGTGCAGTATATATCTTTCTATGACTTCTCTGTCCTTTGATGATCATAAGTGAAATCTCTCTAACTTATAAACTTCATGGAGTAGAAAAGGATATAAATCCATATCACCCACAGATCTTAAGTCATGATTGCTCCCACTTGTTATTAAACATTTGTTCATTCAAATTCCTGCTGATTTAGGCCTTACAGGACAACAGGCTTGTTTTCTGTGAGAAACCTCCTGAATTCATCACACTCCAAAGGGTGCCTTATATATCTTCATGGAAATTCCCTGTACGTTGATGTTTATAGATGAAATCTCTCTCTCTGTTTTACACTTCATGAGGTCAAAAATGATATAAGTCCATATCACACACAGATCTTAAGTCATGATATCTCCCCCTTGCTATTAACCCTTTTTTCATTCAAATTCCTGCTTATTTATGTCATTTAGGATAACAGGTGCTGTCATCAGTTAGAAAACTACTGAATTCAATCAGACTACAAATTGCAGTATATATGTTTCTGTGACTTTTCTGTGCTTTGATGATCATAGATGAAATCTCTCTCTGTTTTACACTTCATGAGGTAGAATATGATATAAGTCCATATCACCAACAGATCTTAATTCAGGATTTCTCATTTTTTTATTATTAACCATTTTTTCTTTCAAATTCCTGCTGAGTTAGCCTTTTCAGGCCAACTGGAAGTGTTTTCAAAGAGAAATCTCCTGAAATCAATTAGACTCCAAAGGGTGCAGTATATATCTTTCTGTGAATTCTCTTTACTTTGATGAGCTAGATGAAATCTATGTTTTACACTTCATGCAGTAGAATAGGATAAAAGTACATATCATCCACAGACTTAAGTCAAGATTTCTCCCATTGTTATTAATCCCTTTTTCATTCAAATTCCTGCGGATTTCGGCATTTCAGGCCACAGGCAGTTTTTCAGGGAGAATACTCCTGAATTCATCCGATTCCAAAGATTGCAGTATATATCTTTCTGTGAAATCTCTTTATTTTGATGATCAGAGATGAAATCTATGTTTTACACTTCATGAAGTAAAAAAGGATACAACTCCATATTGCTGACAGATCTTAACTCATGATATTCCCACTTGTTATTAACACTTTTTTCTTTCAAATTCTTCTTTTATAAGCCTTTAGGCAACAAGATAGTGTTTTCAAGGAGAAAACTCCTGCATTCAATCAGACTCCAAAAGGTTGCAGTATATATCTTTCTGTGACTTCTCTGTACTTTGATTATTATAGTAGATATCTCTGTATTTTGCACTTCATGGGGTAGAACAAGATATATGTCCCCATCACCCACAGATATTAAGTCTTGATTTCTCCCACTAGTTATTAACCCTTTTTATTCAAATTCCTGCTGATTTAGGCCTTTCAGGCCAACAGCAGTTTCTTCAGTGAGAAACCTCCTGAATTCAGTCAGCCCAAAGGGTGAATTATATATCTTTCTGTGAATTCTCTGTACTTTGATGATGATAGATGAAATCTCTCTATGTTTTACACTTCATAGTGTAGTGAAGGATATAAGGGCATATCACCCAGAGATATTAAGTCATGTTTTCTCCCACTTGCTATTACCCCTTTTTTTTCATTCAAATTCCTGCGGATTTATGCCTTTCAGGCCATTAGGAAGTTTTTTCAGTCTGAAAACTCGTGAATTCAATCAGACCATAAGATTGCATTATATATCTTTATGTGATTTGTCTTTATTTTGATGATCATAGATAAAATCTCTCTATGGTTTACACTTCCTGGAGTAGAAAATGATATATCTCCATATCACCCAAGATCTTATGTCATGATTTCTCCCACTTGTTATTAACACTTTTTTCATTCAAATACCTGCTAATTTAGGCCTTTCAGGCCAACGGGCAGTATCTTCAGTGAGAAACCTCCTGAATTAAATCAGAGCTACAAAGGTTGCAGTGTATATCAATCTGTGAATTCTCTGTACTTTGATGATCATAGATGAAATCTATGTTTTACAGATCACGGGGTAGAAAATGATATAAGTCCATATCACCCATGCATCTTAAGTCTTGATTCTCCCACTTGTTATTAACACTTTTTTCATTCAAATTCCTACCAATTAGTCCTTTCAGGCCTCCTGGCAGTGTTTTCATTGACAAACCTCTGAAATTCATTCAGTCTCCATAGGGTACAGTATATATCTTTCTGTGACTTCTCTGTACTTTGATGATCATGATGAAATCTCTCTATGTTTTACATTCATGAAGTAGAAAAAAAGGTATATGTACATATCACCCACAGTTCTTAGTCATGAATTCTCCCACTTTTTATTAACCCTTTTTTCATTCAAATTTCTGCTGATTTAGGCCTTTCAGGCCAAAAGGCAGTGTTTTCAGCGAGAAAACTCCTGATGAATCAGACTGTAAAGGGTGCTGTGTATATATATATATATATATATATATATATATGTGTGTGTGTGTGTATATATATATATGTGTATATATATATGTATATATATATTTCTGTGACTTCTCTGTACTTTGATGATCATACATGAAATCTCTCTATGTTTTAGACCTCATGGGGTAGAAAAGATATAAGTTCATAATACAACAGATTAATTCATGATTTCTACCACTTGTTATTAATGTTTTTTTCATTCAAATTCCTGCTGCTTTTGGCCTTTCATGCCAACAGTCTTTGTTTAAAGCAATAAAACTCCTGAATTCAATCACACTCCAAAGGGTGCAGTATATATCTTTCTGTGACTTCTCTGTACTTTGATGATCATAGATGAAATCCCTCTATGTTTTACACTTCATGGGGTAGAAAAGGATATAAGTCCATATCACCCACAGATCTTAATACATGATGATAGGGTGTTGCCCCCCCATTGGCTCCTTTTTAAGATTGGAGATTTCAAGGGCAGTCATGGTAAAATGGGAGAATGTCCTTAGCTGGAATTTCCCTTCAGGGAGATGTAGGTTGAGAAAGAGGGGAAATGGTAAGGTGAATCAGGTTTCCTGGAAGGCGGGAAATCAGGGTACATAAAGAGTGTGCAAAAAAAGAGAAGGATTTGATATAGGATTCGATTCAGATTGGAGATTCGAATGTGGAGACTGGATAGAGAGAGGTTCAGTGGAGGAGAGATGGGAATCGGCCATCTTGTAAAGATGTGAGCCATGTGAGCTTGGTCATGTGGCCACCGGGGGCCTGCAACTCTTGGCTGGCCCAGGCTGGCAGCATGTATGTTGAATGCATTTAAGGAGTTTGCAGATTTGAAATCCGTGTTGGAGTTTGTTTGGCTGAGTTTGATTTGTGTCTGAAAGAGGCCATGCAAAAGTTAGGCCTGGGAAGAACGTGAACTTTGCTGTTTCTTACGATAGAAGAGTTTAATAAAAAAATAAAGAAATGTACTATATTAATGATCTGATAATGAACAACAGCAAGATGTAGGAATCACCCAGGGAAAGGGTAGGATCCTGACACAATTTAAAAGAAAAAAATCTAATGGTAGGTAGAACATTAAATACAAGGATTAATCAAAAACAGCTGGTTTCACACCTTTCATTTTAAGGTATGTCCATCTAAGCTAGAGTTGTCTAGTTTCACAAAAAATATTTCCTGGTTTCTTGCATATGTAACTGGCTTTGAGCATCTGAAGAAACAAATGGAGAAATCCCTTTCTGTCCAGCCTTACTCTCATCCTTCCTAGCTCCATCCCCCATGACAATGTCTAAGACACTCACCATTAAAGCCTGGGCCATATATAGGATTAAAACCACCATGAAATCCAGCTCATGAATGTTTTCTAGTTATATTTCTCAAGGCAGATGTCCCCTAGAAGGTCATGTATTGAAAGCTATATAATATTATAACAGATAACCAAAAAGAAAAAAAAATACAGTGTAAGTGGTAGAGCTTGCTCAGAACTGGAAATGACACAGATACATCTGGGTCAGAGATACGGTGGTGCTCATTTCTCTTACTGAGGTGCCCCCTGACGTGTCTTTAATGGTTCCCCTACATTCAAGTAGAAGTGCATCTTTCTTTTTTGTTAACCAAACATGCCCAAGTAGAGCTGTTTCTCTTTCCTATGGTAGCTGCTGAGCTCCGACTGTGTGAGCTGGAGGTACCACCAGACGTTGGCATTTTGGCTGCCTACTGATAGCAGCCAGGAGATAGTGCTGAGCCTGGTCGTAGTCCTGCATATGGAAAAAGGCGACCCCAGCCCAGTACAAGGCCTTGGCATTATCAGGCTGTCGTTCCAGGACCTTCTGGCTGTACTCTTTCACGTGCTCATAGTTTACAGGCTCCATCTGAAGGAGACAGGCAGCTAGATTGTTGTAGCAGTCTGTCTGGGTGGTGTGCAGTATGCCTTCTTGCTCGGTTGTAAGAGCTGGACCCTGGGGTCCTAGATTAGGTATTGGGGAGGGGAGACTCGGATCCAGCCCTTGCAGCTGAAGCAGAGCTCGATGGTACCCACTCACAGCATCTCGGTACTTCCCTTCCCGGTAACGCTGGTTCCCTTTCTCCTTGTACAGCTGAGCCTCCTGCAGGCGCTTGTCCATAACTCTCTGTCACCCACCGTGCTTGCAGGACTCCCTGACCTGGAAGTGGAAGTAGGTAGGCGGGAACGCCCGCTAGGAGAAGTCACAGGGCCTTGGCCTTCACGCCGGCCCTTTATTTGCAAGTTGCCCAAAGAGTATTCACTGACGTTTGTGTGAGGAGCCCAGGAACTGAAATGAGGGCAGTTCGTGGGCTGCCAGTCAAGGGGCCGAGGCCAAGGTGGCAGCCCAGAGGCTCAGGGCCCGGCCCGGAACTCCCTCTGGGCTTGGGCTTCCGTCACCTGCTACCTGAAGGTGACAAGGAGAAGACAGCATGGAAGACAAGGAGGAGCAGTCAAAGGAACATGTCTTCAAGCATCTGGAGATGGACTCTGTATGGACATTGGTGAGATGATCAGGACTGAGAGACTGAGGATATTTGGGCAATCTAGGGAAAGGACTTTGGACAATGCTGAGAAAAAGGTTTTGGACAATGTTAAAGTAATCTGAGTCTTACATGATTTCTTTTGTAGTAATTAGAAAATCACTTTGTTAGAAATAAATTAGTCTGCACTGATAGTCTTGCATTGGTTTGGTGTTTTGTTGAGAAGGCTGGGGATGGTGGTAAGAACCCACGAGTGAAAAGTTTAAACTGTGTTTTAAAGATTTCTTTTTAGGTCTGAAAGAGGGAAAGAAAGCAGAGAGAAGCTGGTAGCTGATGTATGCATATCAATGGTAAAGGTGATCAGTGAAAATGCTAATGAAGTGTGTGTAGCCTGTTTTGTAGAGTGAAGCAGGCAGATAGGTGTAAACAGTTAAAATTAAAGTCATAGAGGTTTATTTTTACCCTGTTTCAATGACTTCTCCCAATTGTTATCAACCCTTTTTTTCATTCAATTTCCTGTTGATTTAGGCCCTTTTGGCCAACAGTCAGTGTTTTCAGCGAGAAACCTCCTGAATTCAATCAGACTCCAAAAGGTGCAGTATATATCTTACTGTGACTTCTCTGTATTTGATGATCATAGATGAAATCTCTATGTTTTAGACTTTATGGGGTAGAAAAGGATATAAGTGCATATCATCCACAGACCTTAAGACACAATTTCGCCTACTTGTTATTAACCCTTTTTTTCATTCAAATTCCTGCTGATTTAGGCCTTTCAGGCCAACAGACAATGTCTTCAGTGAGAAACCTCCTGAATTAAATCAGACTACAAAGTGTGCATTGTATATCTTTCTGTGACTTCGCTGTAATTTGATGATCATAGATGAAATCTATGTTTTACACTTCAAGGGGTAGAAAAGAACTTATGTCCATATCATCCACAGATCTTAAGTCATGATTTGTTCCACTTGTTATTAACCCTTTTTTCATTTAAGTTCCTGCTGATGTAGGCCTTTCAAGCCAACAGGCAGTGCTTTCAGGAAGAAACCTCCTGACTTCAATCACACTCCATATAGTGCAGTATATATCTTTATGGACCTTCCCTGTACATTGGTGTTTATAGTTGAAATCTCTCTTTGCTTTACACTTCATGAGTTAGAAAAAGATATAAGTCCATATCACCCACATCTTAAGTCTTGATTTCTCTCTGTTGTTGTTAACTGTTTTTTCATTCAAATTCCTGCTGATTTAGGCCTTACAGGTCAACTGGAATTTTTTTCATGGAGAAACCTCCTGAATTCCATTTGACTCCAATGCGTGCAGTATATACCTTTCCGTGACTTCTCTGTATTGATGATCAAGATGAAATCTATGTTTTACACTTCATGGCGTAGGAAAGGTAATAAGTCCATATCACCCACAGATCTTAAGTCATGAATTCTCCCCTTTGTTTTTAACTATCTTTTCACTGAAATTCCTGCTGATTTAGGCCTTTCAGACCAACAGGCATTGTTTTCAGCTAGAACCTCCTGAATTCATCAGAATCCACAGGGTAAAGTATGTATCTTTATGGAACTTTCCTGTACGATGATATTAATAGATGAAATCTCTCTCTGTTTTTCACGTCATGGGGTAGACAGGGAAATAAGTCCATATCAACCACAGATCTTAAGTCATGATTTCTCCCACATGTTAATAACCATTTTTTCATTCAAATTCCTGCGTTAGTTTTTTCAGGCCAACAGGCAGTGTTTTCAGAGAGAAACCTCCTGAAATCATTCAGACTACAAAAACTGCAGTATATATCTTTCTGTGACTTCTCAGTATTTTGATGATCATAGATGAAATCTCTCTCTATTTTACACTTCATGGGTTAGAAAAGGATATAAGTCCATATCACTCACAGACCTTAGTCATGATTTGTCCCAATTGTTATTAACCCTTTTTTTCATTGAAATTCCTACCAATTTATAGCTTTCAGGCCAACAGGCAGTGATTTCAGTGAGAAACCTCCTGAATTCAAATAGACACCAAAGGGTTCAGTATATATCTTTCTGTGACTTCTCTATAATTTGTGGATCATAGATGAAATCGCTCTCTGTTTTGCACTCCATGGGGTAGAAAAGGATATATGTCCATAAAGCCCACAGATCTTAAGTCATGATTTCTCCCACTTGTTATTAACCCCTTTTTTCACTCAAATTCCTGATGATTTAGGTCTTTCAAGAAACAGGAAGTTTTTTTCTGCAAGAAACCTTCTGAATTCATCGACTCCAAAGGGTGCAGTATATACCTTTATGGAACTTCCCTGTACGTTGGTATTTATACATAGAGATGATGTCTCTCTATGTTTTACACTTCATGGATAGTAAAGGACATATGTCCATATCACCCTCAGTTCTTAACTTATGATTTCTCCCACCTGCTATTAAATCTTTTTTCATTCAAATTCCTACTGATTTACACCATTCAGGCTTAAAGGTGGTGTTTTCAGGGAGAAACCTCCTGAATTCAATCAGACTACAAAGGGTGCAGTATATATCTTTCTGTCATTTCTCTGTACTTTGATGATGATAGATGAAATCTCTCTCTAATTTACACTTCATAGGGTATAAAAGGAAATAGGTCGATATCAACCACATATCTTAACTCATGATTTCTTGCACTTGTTATTAATCACTTTTTCATTAAAAATCCTGCAGATTTAGGCCTTTAAAACCAACAGGCAATTCTTTTTTTATATATATATTTCACATCGTTTCAGTCCCTGGGGGTCACCCACCACCTCCCCTTCCCACCCGCTCCAGCTGGTCCCCATTCTCCCCTTGTGCAGTTTTATTTGGTTGACCATATATTAGTGAAACCATTTGGTTTCTGTCCCTTTCTGTCTGGCTCGTTTCTGCTAGAATGATTTCTTCTAGGTACATCCAGGTTTCCATAAATTCATCAAATTTGTCATTTTTAATTGCTGAGTAATATTCCATTGTGTATATGTACCAC
>PVHY01029341.1:0-14373 GCA_004024945.1 Uropsilus gracilis | reverse complement strand
TTGATGTTTATAGATGAAATCTCTCTATGTTTTCCACTTCATGGAGTAGAAAAGTATGTATGTCCATATCACCCACAGATCATAACTCATAATTTCTCCCACTTGTTATTAACCCATCTTTCATTCAAATTCCTGATCATTATGTCTTTCAGGCCAAAGTAAGTGTTTTCAGTGAGAAACCTCATACATTCAATCAGACGCCAAAGGATGCAGCATATAACTTTATGGAACTTCCCTGTATGTTGATGTTTACAGATAAAATCTCTCTATGTTTTACTTTCCTGGGGTAGAAAAATATATAAGTCAACATCACCCACAGATCTTAAGTCATGATTTCTCCCACGTGTTATTAACCCTGAATTCATTCAAATTATCTTATTTAGGTCGTTCAGGACATAAAGCGTTATTCTCAGGAGAAAACTCCTGAATTCAATCAGAGTACTAAGAGTGCATTATATATATTTCTGTGACTTCTCAGTCCTTTAATATCATAGATGAATTCTCTCTATGTTTTACACTTCAGGGGTTGAAAGGCATAAAAATCCATAACATCCACAGATCTTAAGTCATGATATCTTCCACTTGTTGAATCCTTTTTTTCATTCAAATTCCTGCAATTTAGGCGTTCAGTCCTACAGGCAGTGTTTTCAGTCAGAAACCTCCTGAATTCAGTCAGACTCCAATTGGTGCTGTAAATATCTTTCTGTGACTTCTCTGTATTTTGACAATCATAGATGAAATCTGTGTTTTACACTTCATGGATTAGAAAAGGATATAAGTCCATGTCACCCACAGATCTTAATTCATGATTTGTCCCACTAGTTATTAACTCTTTTTTCATTCTTCTTCCTCTTATTTAGGTCTTTTAGGCCATGAAGCAATGTTTTCAGGAGAAAACTCCTGGATTCAATTAGGCTCCTTAGATTGCATTTTATATATTTCTGTGACTTCTCTGTACTTTGATGATCATATATGAAATCTATGTTTTACACTATATGTGGTAGAAAAGGACATAAGTCCATATCACCCACAGATCTTAACTCATGATTTCTCCCACTTGTTAAAACACTTTTTTCATTCAAATGCCAGCTCTATAGGCCTTTCAGGCCAACAAGCAGTGTTTTCAGGGAGAAACCTCCTGAATTCAATGAGATTCCAAACGGTGAAGTATATATCTTTCTGTAACTTCTCTGTACTTTGATGATCATAGATGAAATCTATGTTTTACACCTCATGGGGTAGAAAAGGATATAAGTCCATATCACCCACAGATCCTAAGTCATGATCTTCCACTTGTTATTAACTCTTTTTTCATTCAAGTTCTCGTGGGTTTAGGCCTTTAAGGCCAACATGCTGTGTTTTCAGCGGGAAGCCTTTTGAATTCAATCACACTTCAAAGCATGCAGTGTATATCTATGGAACTTCCATATACGTTGATGTTTATAGATGAAATCTCTCTTAGTTTTACACTTCATGGAGTAGAAATAGATATAAGTCCATACCACCCACAGATCTTTACTCATGATTTTTCCTACTTGTTATTAACGCTTCTTTCTTTCAAATTCCTCTTAATAGGCCATTCTGGTCATAAAGCAGTGTTTTAGGGAGAAAACTCCTGAATTCAATCAGACCCCTAAGATTGTGTTATATATCTTTCTGTGACTTTTCTGGACTTTGACGATCAATGATCATAGATGTAATCTCTCTATGTTTTACACTTAGGTGGTAGAGAAGGATATAATTCCATATCACCTACAGATCTTCAGTCATGATTTCTCCCATTTATTAAAACCCTTTTTCCCTTCAAATTCCTGCTATTTAGGCCTTTGGAGAAACAGGCTGTGTTTTCAGCGAGAAAGCCTTTGAATTTATCACACTCCAAAGCGTGCAGTATATATCTTTCAGTGACTACTCTATTCTTTTATGATCATAGATGAAATCTCTCTATGTTTTACACTTCATGGGGTAGAAAAGGATATAAATCCATATCACCCACAGATCTTAAGTCATGATTTCTCCCACTTGTTGTTAACCCTTTTTTCTTTCATATTCCTGCTGATGTAGGTAGGCCTTTCAGGTCAACAGGCTTTGGTTTCAGCAAGAAAGCCTCTGAATTTATCACACTCCAAAGAGTGCAGTATATATTTTTATGGAACTTCCCTGTACATTGATGTTTATTGATGATCAATCTATATTTTATCTTCATGGTGTAGAAAAGGATATAAGTCCATATCACCAACAGAGGTTAAGTCATGATTTCTCCCATTTGTTACTAACCCTTTTTTCATTCAAATTTCTGTTGATTTAGGACATTCAGGCCAGTTTTCAGTGAGAAACCGTTTGAATTCAATCACACTCCAAAGGGTGCAGTATATATCTTTATAGAACTTCCCTATACATTGATGTTTAGAGATGAAATCTTTCTATGTTTTACACTTCGTGGAGTAGAAAATGATATGTCCATATCACCCATAGATCTTAAGAAATGATTTCTCCCACTTGTTATTAACCCTTTTCTCATTCAAATTCCTGCTGGTTTAGGCCATTCAGTCCAATAGGCAGAGTTTTCAGCGAGAAACCTCCTGAATTCAATCAGACTCCAAAGGGTGCAATAAATATCTTTCTGTGACTACTCTGTTATTTGATGATCATAGATGAAATCTCTCTATGTTTTACACCCATGGGGTAGAAAACGTTATAATTTCATATCACCCTCATCTCTTAAGTCATGATTTTTCGCACTTGTTATTAAGACTTTTTCATTCAGTGAATTTCATTCACTGCTATTTTGGCCTTTCAGGCCACGTGGTGGTGTTTTCAACAAGAAACCTCTTGAATTCAATGAGACACCAGAGGATGCAGTATATATCTTTGTGTGACTTCTCTGTACTTTGATGATGATAGTTGAAAACTCTCTATGTTTTACACTTCATGGGGTAAAAATGTATATAAGTCCATATCACCCACAGATCGTAATAATGATTTCTCCCACTTGTGTTTAACTCATTTTCATTCAAATTCCTGCTGATTTAGGCCTTTCAGATCACCTGGCGGTGTTTTCAGTGAGAAACCTCCTGAATTCAATCACACACCAAAGGGTGCAGTATATTATCTTTCTGTGACTTCTCTGTACTTTCATGATCATAGATGAAATCTCTCCGTGTTTTACATTTCATATAGTAGAAAAGGATATAAGTCCATATCACCAACTTCTCTTAAGTCATGATTTCTCATACTTGTTATTAAGACTTTTTCATTCAAATTCCTGCTGATTTAGGTCATTCAGACCACATGGCATTGTTTTCAACAAGAAGCCTCCTGAATTCAATCAGACACCAAAGTGTGCAGTACGTATCTTTCTGTGACTTCTCTGGACTTTGATGATCATAGATGAAATCTCTCTATGTTTTACACTTCATGGAGTAGAAACGGATATATGTCCATATCACCCACAGATCTTAGTCATTATTGCTCACACTTGTTATGTATGAACCCTTTTTTCATTCAAGTATCTGCTGATTTAGGCTTTTCAGGACATAAGGCAGTGTTTTCAGGGAGAAACTCCTGAATTCAATCAGACTCCAAAGGGTGCTGTATATTTCTTTCTGTGAGTTCTCTGTATATTTGATCAATGATGAACTCTCTATGTTTTACACTTCATGGAGTAGAAAAGGATATATGTCCTATCACCCACATATATTAAGTCATGATTTCTTGCACTTGTTCTTAACCATTTTTTCGTTCAAATTCCTGCTGATTTAGTACATTCAGGGCACCTGGCGGTGTTTTCGGAAAAAGCCTCCTGAATTCAATTAGACGCCAAAGGGTGCACTATATATCTTACTGTGACTTCTCTGTACTTTGATGATCATAGATGAAATCTCTCTTGTTTTATACTTCATGGATAGAAAAGCATATAAGTCCATATCAACCACATCTCTTAAGTCATGATCTCACACTTGTTATTAAGATTTTTTCATTCAAATTTCTTCGGGTTTAGGCCATTCAGACCACCTGCCGGTGTTTTCAGCAAGAAGCCTCCTGAATTCAATCAGACACCAAGGGTGCAGTATAATATCTTTCTGTGATTTCTCTGTACTTTGATGATTATAGATGAAATCTCTCTTGTTTTATACTTCATGGATAGAAAAGCATATAAGTCCATATCACCCACATCTCTTAAGTCATGATCTCACACTTGTTATTAAGACTTTTTCATTCAAATTTCTTTGGGTTTAGGCCATTCAGACCACCTGCCGGTGTTTTCAGCAAGAAGCCTCCTGAATTCAATCAGACACCAAGGGTGCAGTATATATCTTTCTGTGATTTCTCTGTACTTTGATGATTATAGATGAAATCTCTCTAGTTTTATACTTTATGGATAGAAAAACATATAAGTCCATATCACCCACATCTCTTAAGTCATGATCTCACACTTGTTATTAAGACTTTTTCATTCAAATTTCTTTGGGTTTAGGCCATTCAGACCACCTGCCGGTGTTTTCAGCAAGAAGCCTCCTGAATTCAATCAGATACCAAGGGTGCAGTATATATCTTTCTGTGATTTCTCTGTACTTTGATGATTATAGATGAAATCTCTCTTGTTTTATACTTCATGGATAGAAAAGCATTTAAGTCCATATTACCCACATCTCTTAAGTCATGATCTCACACTTGCTATTAAGACTTTTTCATTCAAATTCCTTCGGATTTAGGCCATTCAGACCACCTGGCAGTGTTTTCAACAAGAAGTCTCCTGAATTCAATCAGACAACAAGGGTGCAGTATATATCTTCCTGTGACTTATCTGTACTTTGATGGTCATAGATGAAATCTCTCTATGTTTTACACTTCATGGAGTAAAAAAGGATAATATTCCATATCATCGACAAACTTAAATTTTGATTTCTCGCACTTATTATTAACCTTTGTTTCACTCAAATTTCTGCATGGGTCAGCATTGAGGGTGAACTACCAGCATTTTTGCGACAATGTTCCTGATTGAAACAGACTACAAAGGAGCTGTTCATATCTTACTTTACGTTTTTCTACTCACATGTATAGGGATGAAATTTCCCTATGTTGTACACTTCATCGATTAGCACAGGATATAATTCGATCTCACCTCCAGTGCTTAAATCGTGATTTCTCCCACTTGTTATTAACCCTTTATTCATTCAAATTCCTGCCAATTTAGGCCTTTCAGGCCAAATGGTGCTGTTTACAGTGATAAACCTTTTGAATTCAGTCAGACTCTAATGGTGCAGTATTTAGCTTTCTGTGACTTCTCTGTACTTTTATGGACATAGATGAAATCTCTCTATATTTTACACTTCATGGAGTATAAAAGGATATAAGTCCACATCACCCACAGCTCTTAATTCATGTTTCTCGCACTTGTTATTAAATTTTGTTTCATTCAAATTCCGAGGATTTTATCTTTCAGGACAACTGGAGGTGTTTTCATGAGAAACCTCCTGAATTGATCAAATCTAATGGGTGCAGTATATATCTTTCTGTGACTTCTCTGTACTTTGCTGATCATAGATGAAATCTCTCTATGTTTTACACTTCATTCAGTAGAAAAGCATATAAGTCCATATTACCCACAGCTCTTAAGTCATGATTTCTCAAAATTGTTATTAACTCTTTTTCATCAAAATTCCTGCTGATTAAGGCCTTTCAGGCTACATGGTGGTGTTTTTAGTGAGAAACCTCCTGACTTCAATCAGACACCAAAGGGTACAGTATATATCTTTCTGTGTCTCTCTATACTTTGGTGATCATAAATGAAATCTCTACATGTTTTACACTTTTGAGTAGGAAAGGGTATAAGTTCATATCACCCACAGCTCTTAAGTCATGATTTCTCAAAATTGTTATTAACTCTTTTTCATTAAAATTCCTGCTGATTTAGGCCTTTCAGGATATTGGCAGTGTTTTCAGCGAGAAGCCTCCTGAATTCAATCAGACACCAAAGGGTGTAGTATATATATTTCTGTGACTTCTCAGTACTTTGATGATCATAGATGAAATCTATGTTACACTTCATGAGTAGAAAAGGATATAAGTGCATATCACCCAATCTCTTAAGTCATGATTTCTCGCATATGTTATTAAGAGTTTTTCATTAAAATTCCTGCTGATTTAGGCTTTTCAGGCCACCTGGCAGTGTTTTCTGCGAGAAACCTCCTGAATTCAATCAAACACCAAAGGATGCATTATATATCTTTCTGTGACTGCTCTGTACTTTGATGATCATAGATGAAATCTCTCTATGTTTTACACTTCATGGAGTAGAAAAGCTCATATGTCCATATCACCCACATTTCTTAAGTCATGATTTCTCGCACTTGTTATTCAGTGCTTTTCATTCAAATTCCTGCTGATTTAGGCCTTTTGGCCACCTGGCGGTGTTTTCAGCAACATACCTCCTGAATTCAATCAGACTCCAAATGGTGCAGTACATATCTTTCTGTGACTTCTCTGTACTTTGTGATCAAGTTGAAATCTATGTTATACACTACATGGTGTAGAAAAGGATATAAGTCCATATCACCCACAGATCTTAGTCATGATTTCTCGCACTTGATATGAACCCTATTTTCATTCAAATACCTACTGATTTAGGCTTTTCAGGCCATAAGTCAGTGTTTTCAGGGAGAAACTCCTGAATTCAATCGGACTCCAAAGGGTGCAGTATATATATTTCTGTGACTTCTCTGTACTTTGATCATCATATATGAAATCTCTCCGTGTTTTACACTCTGTGTAGAAAAGGATATAAGTCCGTATCACCCACATGAATAAAGTCATGATTTCTCGCACTTGTTATTCACCATATTTTATTCAAATTCCTGCTGATTTATTCCATTCAGGCCACCTGACGGTGTTTTCAGCGAGAAGCCTCCTGAATTCTATCAGACTGCAAAGGGTGCAGTATAAAACTTTCTGTGACTTCTCTGTACTTTGAAGATCATAGATATAATCTCCCGATGTTTTACACTACCGCAGTAAAAAGGATATAAATCCATATCACCCACAGCTCTTAAGTCATGTTCTTCCACTTGATATTAACCATTGTTTCATTCAAATTCCTGCATAGGTTAACCCTGAGGGTTAACATCAAGCATTTTCTGCCAGAATGCTCCTAATTGAAACAGATTATAAAGGAGCAGTACATATCGTACTTAACTTTTCTCTACTTGGATGTATAGGATGAAATTTTCCTATATTGTACACCTCATCGAATAGCATAGGATATAAGTCCATTTCACCCCCAGTTCTTAAGTCATGATATTTTACACTTGTTATTAACACTTTTTTCATTCAAATTCCTGCTGATTTAGGCCTTTCAGGCAAACAGGCAGAGTTTTCAGCGAGAAACCTCCTGAACTCAGTCAGACTCAAAGGGTGCAGTATAAATCATTCTGTGACTTCTCTGTACTTTGATGATCATAGATGAAATCTCTCTATGTTTTACAGTACTTCATGGAGTAGAAAGGATATAAGTCCAAATCACCCACAGCTCTTAAGTCATTATTTCTCACATTTGTTATTATCCTTTGTTTCATTTCAATTCCTTTGATTTAGGCCTTTCAGACCAACTGGAGGTGTTTTTAGTTAGAAACACCCTGAATTCAATCAGATTCCAAAGGGTGCAGTATGTATCTTTCTGTGACTACATGTACTTTCATAACCATAGATGAAATCTCTTTATGTTTTACTCTTCATCCAGTAGAAAAGAAGTCCATACAACCCAGAGCTGTTAAGTCATGATTTCTCGCACTTGTTATTAACCTTTGTTTCATTCAAATTCCTGCATGGGTCGGCCTGGAGGGTGAACTTCCAGTATTTTCAGCAACAAGGCTCCTGAATTGAAACAGACTACAAAGGATCTGTTTATATCTTACTTAACATTTCTGTACTCAGATGTATAAGGATGAAATATCCCTCTGTTGTACATTTCATCGAATAGCACAGGATATAAGTCCATCTGACCTCCAGCTCTTAAGTCGTGATTTCTCCCACTTGTTATGAACCCATTTTTCATTCCAATTCCAGCCGATTTAGGCCTTTCAGGCCAACTGGTGGAATTTTCAGCAAAAACCTCCTGAATTCAATCAGACTCCAATGGGTGCAGTATATATCTTTCTGTAACTACTCTGTACTTTTATGATCATAGATGAAATGTATGTTTTACACTTCATGGGTTAGAAATGGATATAAGTCCGTATCACCCACAGATATTAAGTATGATTTCTTCCACTTTTTATTAACCCATTTTTCATTTAAATTCCTGCTCATTTAGGCCTTTGAGGCCATCAGGCAGTGTTTTCAGCGAGAAACCTTGTGAATTCAATCACACTCCAAATGGCACAGTATATGTCTTTATGGAACATCCCTGTACATTGATGTTTACAGATGAAATCTCTCTATATTTTACACTTCATAGATAGAAAAAGGTATAAGTCCATATCACCACAGATATTAACTCATGATTTTGCCATTTGTTATTAACCCTTCTTTCATTCAAATTACTCTTATTTAGGCCTTTCAGGCCATAAGGCACTGTTTTCAGGGAGAAAACTCCTGAATTCAATCAGTCTCCTAAGGGTGCATTATATATCTTTCTATGACTTCTCTGTACTTTGATGATCATAGAGGAATTCTATGTTTTACACTTCATGTGTTAGAAAAGGATATATTGCATATCAGCCACAGATCTTAAGTCCTTACTTCTTCCAATTTTATTAACCTTTTTTACATTCAATTTCCTACTGATTTAGTTCTTTCAGGCCAACAGGCAGTTTTCAGTGAGAAACCTCCTGAATTCAATCAAAATATAAATGGTGCAGTATATATATCTTTCTGTGACTTCTTTATGCTTTGATGATCATGGATGAAATCTCTGTTTTACACTTTTGGGTTTGAAAAGGATATATGTCCTTATCACCAACAGATCTTAAGTCATGATTTCTCCCACTTGTTACTAACCCTATTATCATTCAAATTCCAGCTGATTTAGGCCTTGCAGCCAACAGGCTGTGTTTTCAGTGAGAAACCTTTTGAATCAATCACACTCCAAAGAGTGCAGTATATATTATTATGGAACTTCCCTGTACGTTGATGTTTATTGATGAAAACACTCTATGTTTTACACATCATGGGGTAGAAAAGGATATAAGTCCATATCACCCACAGATCTTAAGTCATGATTTCTCCCACATGTTATTAACCCTTTTTTCATTCAAATTACTGCTGATTTAGGCCTTTCAGGACAACAGGCAGTGTTTTCAGTGAGAAACCTCCTGAATTCAATCAGACTCCAAAGGGTACAGTATATATCTTTCTGTGACTTCTCTGGACTTTGATGGTCATAGATGAAATGTATGTTTTACATTCATGGAGTAGAAAAGGATATAAGTCTTATGACCCACAGATCTTAACTCATGATTTTCCACTGTTATTAACCCTTCTTTCTTTCAACTTCCTACTGACTTAGGCCTTTCAGGCCATAAAACAGGGCACTCAGGAGAAAATCTTGAATACAATCAGACTCCTAAGATTGCATTGTATATATCTTTCTGTGACTTCCCTGTACTTTGATGATCATAGAGGAATTATCACTACGTTTTACACTTCAGAGGTAGGAAAGGATAGAAGTCCAAACACCCACAGATCTTAAGTCATTATTTTTCCCACTTTCTAAAACCCTTCCTTCATTCAATATCCTGCTCTTTAGGCCTTTCAGGCCAACAGGCAGTATTTTCAAGAAATCTCCTGAATTCAATCAGACACCAAAGGGTGCAGTATATATCTTTTGTGACTACTCTGTTCTTTGATGATCATAGATGGAATCTATGTTTAATACTTCACGAACTAGAAAAGGATATAAGTCCATATCACCCACAGATCATAATTCAATATTTGTCCCACTAGTTATTAGCCCTTCTTTCATTCTAATTCCTCTTGTTTAGGACTTTCAGGTCATGAAGCAGTGTTTTTGGGAGAAAACTCCTGCATTCAATCAGGATCCTAAGATTGCATTATATGTCTTTCTGTGAGATCTCTGTACTTTGATGATCATAGATGAAATCTAATTTTACGCTATATGCATAGGAAATGACATAAGTCCATATCACCCACAGATCTTAAGTCATGATTTCTCCCACTTGTTAAAACACTTTTTTTCATTCAAATTCCTGCTAGTTAGGCCTTTCAGGCCAACAAGCAGTGTTTTCAGGGAGAAACCTCCTGAATTCATCAGACTCCAAAGGGTGCAGTTTATATCTTTCTTTGACTTCTCTGTACTTTGATGATCATCGATGAAATCTCTCTGTTTTACACTTCATCCAGGAGAAAAGGATATAACTCCATATCACCCACAGCTCTCAAGTTATGATTTCTCACACTTGTTCTTAACACTTTTTCATTCAAATTTCAGCTGATTTAGGACACTCCAGCCACCTGGCAGTGTTTTCAGAGAGAAACCTTGTGAATTCAATCACACTCCAAAGGGTGCAGTATATATCTTTATGGAACTTCCCTGTACGTTCATGTTTATAGATGTCATCTCTATATGCTTTACACTTTATGGATAGAAAAGGATGTAAGTCCAAATCACCACAGAAAATAACTCATGATTTCTCCCACTTGTTATTAACACTTCTTTCATTCAAATCCCTCTTATTTAGTTCTTTCATGCCATAAGGCAGTGTTTTCAGGGAGAATACTCCTGATTTCAATCAGACTCCTAAGGGTGCATTATGTATCTTTCTGTGACTTCTCTGTATATTTATGATCATAGTTGAAATTTCTTATGTTTTACACTTAATGGAGAACATAGGATATAATTCCATATCACCTATAGATCTTAAGTCATGAATTCTCCCACTTGTTATTACCCTTTTTTCATTCGACTTCCTGCTGACTTAGGCCTTTCAGGCCAACAGACTGTGTATTCACCGAGTAGCCTCATGAATTCAATCAGACTCCAAAGGTTGCAATATATATCTTATGGAAATTCCCAGTACATTGAATTTTACAGGTGAAATCTCTCTATGTTTTAAACTTAATGGAGTAGAAATGGATATAGTCCTTATCATCCACATATCCTAAATCATGATTGTCACACTTGCTATTAAGACTTCTTTCTTTCAAATTCCCCTTATTTAGGCCTTTCTGACCATAAAGCAGTGTTTTCAGGGAGAAAACTCCTGAGTTCTTTCAGACACCTAAGATTGCATTATATATCTTTCTGTGAATTCTCTGTACTTTTATGATCATATACAAAATCTCCTATGTTTTACACTTTCTGGGGTAGAAAAGGCTATATGTCCATATCACCCACATATCTTAAGTCATGATTTATCCCACTTGTATTAACCATTCGTTCATTCAAATTCCTTAATTTAGGCATTTCAGGCCATAAGGCAGTTTTTCAGTGAGAAAACTGAATTCAATCAGACTCCAAAGGGTGCAGTATATATATTTCTGTGACTTCTCTGTATTTTCATGATCATAGATGCAATGTATGTTTTACACTAGATGGAATAGAAAAGGATATAAGTCCATATCACCCACAGATCTTAATTACGATTCCTCCCATTTGTTATTAACCCTTCTTCTATTCAAATTCATCTTTATTAGGCCTTTCAGGCCATAAAGAGGTGTTTTTCCGTAGCAAACTCCTGAATTAAATCAGACTCCTAAGTTTGCATTACATATCTTTCTGTGACTTCCCTGTACTTTGATGATCCTATGAAATCTCTCTCTGTTTTACATTTCATGGGATAGAAAAGGATATAATTCCATATCTCCCACAGACCATAAGTCATGATTTCTCCCACTAGCTTTTTACTCTTTTTTTTCAAATCCCTCTTATTTAGGCCTTTCCATCAGACAGGCAGGGTTTTCAGCGAGAAACCTCCTGAATTCAATCAGACTCGAAATGGTGTAGTATATAACTTTTTGTGACTTTCTGTACTTTCATGATCATAGATGAAATCTATGTTTTACTCTTCATGGATTAGAAAAGTATATAAGTCCATATCACCCACAGATCTTAATTCATGATTTGTCCCACTTGTCATTAACCCTTCTTTCATTCAAATTCCTCTTATTTAGGACTTTCAGGCCATAAAGCAGTGTTTTCGGGAGAAAACTCCTGAATCCAATCAGACTCCTAAGATTGTATTATATATCTTTCTGTGACTTCTCTTTACTTTGATGATCATAGATGAAATCTCTCTATGTTTTACACTTCATGGAGTAGAAAAGGATATAAGTCCATATCACCCACAGAACTTAAGTCATGAAATCTCCTTCTTGTTAAAACCCTTTTCTCATTCAAATTCCTGCTATTTAGACCTCTCAGGTCAAGCTGCAGTGTTTTCAGCGAGAAACCTACTGAATTCAATCAGACTCCAAAGGGTACAGTATGTATCTTTCTGTGACTAGTCTATTCTTTGATGATAATAGCTGAAATTGATCTATTTTTACACTTCATGGTATAGAAAAGGAATAAAGTGCATATCACCCACAGATCTTTTTTTATTTATATATATTTCACATCATTTCAGTCCCTGGGGGTCACCTACCACCTCCCTTTCCCACACGCTCCATCTGGTCCCCATTCTCCCCTCGTGCAGTTTCATTTGGTTGACCATATGTTAGTGAAACCATTTGGTTTCTGTCCCTTTCTATCTGGCTCATTTCTGCTAGAATGATTTCTTCTAGGTACACCCAGGCTTCCATAAATTCATCAAATTTGTCATTTTTAATTGATGAGTAATACTCCATTTTGTATGTATACCACATCTTTTTCATCCACTCATCTGTTCCAGGGCATTTGGTTTGTTTCCATGACCTTGCAATTATAAATAATGCTGCAATAACATCCGAGCACAGGTGTCCTTTTGTACCCACATTGAGGTCTCCTTTGGGTAGATTCCCAGAAGTGCGGCTGCTGGGTCAAATGGTAATTCCATTTTCATTAGTTTGAGGGTTCTCCAAACTGCTTTCCATAGTGGCTGGACGAGTTTACATTCCCACCAGCAGTGTAAGAGTGTTCCATTCTCACCATATCCACGCTAGCACATGTTGTTGCCTGTTTTTTTGAATTGGGGCATTCTTACTGGTGTAAGGTGCTATCTCATTGTGGTTTTGATTTGCATTTCTCTGATTGCAAGTGATATTGAGCAATTTTTCATGTGTCTGTTGGCCATTTGTATTTCTCTTTGGAGAAATGTCTTTTTAGTTCTCCCCACATTTTGATTGGGCATCTTGTTTTGTTTTTGTTCAGTTGTGTGAGTTCCTTGTAGATCAGTTTTATTAATCCCTTATCAGTCTTGTGGAGGGCGAAAAATTTTTCCCATATGGTTGGGCTTCTTTTAGTTTTTCCTTTTGTCTCTTTTGTAGTACAGAAGCTTTTTAGTTTGATGAAGTCCCATCTGTTTATGTTTTCCTTCAATTTTTTGCCTTCTGCAGATGATTCCAAAAAGGGATTTCTGAATTGTACTTCATGGAGGGTTTTGCCTATGTTTTCCTCTATGTATGTTATGGTTTCAGGTCTGATATCTATGTCTTTTATCCATTTTGAATTAATTTTTGCACACGGTCTGAGAGAGATGTCTTGGTCCATTTTTTTGCATGTCTTAGTCCAGTTTTCCCAGCACCGTTTGTTGAAGAGACTATCTTTGTTCCAATGTAAGTTTTCCCCTCCTTTGTCAAAGATTAATTGGCTATATGTGTGTGGCTTTATTTCCAGATTCTCCATTCTGTTCCATTGGTCTGATTGTCAGTTGTTGTACCAGTACCATGCCGATTTAAGTATTATGGCTTTGTAGTATAGCTTGAAGTCTGGAATAGTTAGTCCTCCATTCTCTCTTTTTTTGGAGAGGTGGTTTTTTTGATATTCGAGGTCTTTTGTTATTGCATATGAATTTGTGTGATGTTTGTTCTATCTCCTTAAGGAATGTCATTGGTATTTTTAAGGGGATTGCATTGAATCTGTAGATTGTTTTTGGTAGGATGGCCATTTTGATGATGTTAATTCTTCCCATCCATGAGCAAGGAATATCTTTCCATTTCCTTGTGTCTTCTTCTATCTTATTAGTAGCGTTGTAAAGTTTTCTTTGTATAGTTCTTTTACGTGTTTTGTTAGGTTTATTCCCAGGTATTTAATTGTTTTTGGTGCGATGGTAAATGGGATGACCTTTTTAATTCTTCTGCTCCTTGGCTTTTTGCTTATAGGAAAGCTACTGTTTTCTGTGTGTTGATTTTTTAGCCAGCAACCTTACTGAACTGGTTAATTATTTCAAGAAGTTTTTCTGTGGATTTTTTGGGGTTCTCTACATATAGGATCATATC